>MDKJ01058105.1:0-17610 GCA_005239525.1 Nicotiana knightiana | reverse complement strand
CATACGACGTGTATTTTATCATTAAATCTCATAAAATGCGAGGGATATAATGCTTAAAATCACAAATTCTAGCCACACATCAAACCCCCATCCACAGTCTCCTCCCCTACCCCGTCTGGTTCTGGTCCCCATCGCACTTGAAAAAGACAAAATCCTAAAAAGTTTATCGTTTCTCACTCATCATCTGCTACTACAAAGAAGGTCAAATCAGAAGGGCCTACCTCTACTTCTCGCTTTCTACAAACCACAGAAGAAATAATAGAAGGAGATGAAGGAGTAGAAGTGTCCAGTCAGTGTGTTGAGGAGGAACTTATGCAAGAAATATTGGTTTCTGGTCTTGTGGACGGTGTGCATGTGTCTGGTGTTTATGAAACTCCAAATGCTCCGGTGTTTGATTTGAATATTTCGTCAACACCAGGTAATACTCCATCCTCTTTTATTGGTACTGCATTGTTGGGTAATGAGGGGAAATTCTTTCACTTTTGTTGCTGTGGAGAAGTCTAGTTGGGGATTCTTTGACTGGTGATGTGGGTACTGGGACTCAGGGGGGAAGAACAAGGAAAGGGGGACCGGGTGCCTCAAAGTGACCAATGACTTGTAAAAACTATAGGGGAGCCCTCAAAGGGACCTGGTTCCCTTGACCAAGAGGAATTTTCTGCTCCTACTTGGGATGAAACTCCCAGTTGTACAAGACATCCCCTGAGTAGTGCTGACCATGCCTCTTTTTCTAAACTTGATACAGCCTCTTTGGAGGTTGTGTTTCTGAGATAAAGTCGGTGTTTGAAGAAGAATCTGATGATAGTGAGGATGACCTATCTGTAGCGTAGTTTTGAGCTTCTAGGAGTGGTGGGAAAGCCACAACAGATTTTGTTCCTACAAGCCTCACCACTAGGTAGCAGAAGACAGCTGCACTTGGTAGTGTATTGAAGGAGAATAAGGAGAAGGCTTGAAAAAAGTAGACTCATTGATGAGGAGGATGTGCCTACGCCAAATGTGGTAGAGGTTGAGGAAGAGAGACGGTGCATGGACATGCTCCTCTTGTCAGGAAAACATCAAAAGAAAGCAGGTTATGTGAAACAAAAGAAGGTTCTATCTGAAAAGGATGGTGATGTTGCTGAAAAAAGAGATGTTGAAAAGGAGAAAACTATAGACAAGAAGAAGCCTTTCAGAAAGAGGCCAAGTAGCGGTGATCAACTTGGTCCCTCAAAGAGGGAAAAGTAGAACTCTTTGAGCTTGAAAGAAAAGAAAATTTGAAAAAGCAGAAAGTTTGGTGGGGAAGAGTGTTCGATTCTGAGATTCTTGATCGATCTAGAATGAGGCAGTTGGTAGAAATATGTGACTTCCAAAAGTGGACTCATCTTTTTGACATCAAAATTCCAAAAGAGTATGAGTAGGAGGTCCACAGTTTTTATGCTGACTTGTTTACAGTGGAGGGTGACACAATTTTCTTAAAGATTAATGGTAAATATTTTGTGATAGATGAGGATCTGCTTGGGGAGATTCTTGGGGTGCCTAATGAATGACTCTCAACTGTACAAGGAACCTGTTCGCCAGAGTTTAAGAAGATAATCATCAAGCCTCAAGTTGTTCAAACGGGAGAACAAGTGCACAAGAAGGCATTTCTGCCAGAATACCAACTATTATTTGAGTTGGTGAACAAGGTCTTGCTACTTAGGCTGAGAGGAGATCCATGGCCTCTATAACAGACCAGGTTCTTATTGAAGCACTTGACTCCTACACTCTCATCAATCTGCTTGGTATTATGATTTAGCATATGAAAAAAGTGGTAGATTTCAATGATGGTGATCATGGATTGCCCTATGGGTTCCTTATTAATAGAGTTCTTGAGCGATTTGAGGTCCCCTTGGGTATAGAACCAGTGGCAACCCGAAAACAAATGTTCAGCATGACGACCATGGAGGAGTGTGAGTGGGTGGACAAGAAGGAAGGTATAGGTAACAACTCCACTATTTCTCAGCTCATTGACGCTCAAACTGTTGCAAATGAGGAAATCAAGCGTCTGAAGACCCAAAATGCTATTCTTGAGTCTAAGCTCAATCAAGCCAGCAAGGAACCTGGTTCCGTCAATGTTCAGGGCGAAGAGATCGCCTGCCTAAAAGCTAATAATACAGAGTTGAGGAACCAAGTGGAGAACCTGAAGGAGCAGCTGATCAACGATCAAAGGGCTGCTAATGCTCGCATGGACAACCTCATCAAGGCGCTTTCTCCCCAGTCCTTTCATTCCCTATCCAGTGTCCCTTATCCTACTCCTTTGCCAGTTCAGTATTAAACTTGACTTGTCTTTTGTTGTCCTTCCCTATTCACTGTGTAACTCTAGTTTTTGGATTGTATATGTGTGTAATAATGGCACTGCTAACTTGTTTTGTTTTCTTTCCTTAAATTAATGAGCATCGTTTTCCATTTAATGCAATTCTTCACTTTTGCATTCTATTTTTAGCTATGTTGTGTGCACAAAAGTGGCATAGTTAACTTTGCACTATTTGCTGAACTTCTTCTTTTTGCATTTACTTGTCTAAACATTTTTATGATGCCAAAAGGAGAAGAAAATTGAAATGGAGGAAACATGTTCTCAAGGGAAGCATGGCTAATTCGTATGAGGAACAATGTGGCGATCTGGTTCTCAAGGGGAATATCAATTCTAAGTTTGTCATCATAAAAAAGGGGAAATTGATAAGCTATGTGTCTTTTGTTTTTATGATTTGTCAAACTTCATGAGAGAACCATATAGGGAGCCTAATAGAATTGGTTCCTCAACATTCAGAGCAACTAGTCAAATGTTAGGTTCAATTCTCAATAAAATCAGACAAGGGAACAACAGAGGAAACATATAAGGATCAGTTCCTCCGGTCAAAGTACAAGTCAACCCTACAGATGTTAAAGTTGATGCTCTGTTGATCTCGCCCAAACTCACACCACAAATATAGGTAGTGAGGCGGTCGACGCAATAATAAAAACCCAACGCAAGTCGGGGTCGAATCCACAAGGAGTTAGAATTAGGATTAGGTATATATTTAGTGTAATTGTATGTTATGCCCTAAATTACTCTTCCATTTTCTTGTTTTTTGTTTCTAGTTCTACTTTGAGTTATTGATTGCAATTATAGAACTAAGAGACGATATTTTTGGTTTTGGTTGTTTTTCAAATGATAAATGGATCTAGGGTTGCTACTTCTGCCTAGTTGGTTACCTAACTAATATAAAGCTTTAGGGCATGTTTGGTTGATCGGGATACAAAATAGCAATCACACTCAATTACGCACTATATACCTCTCGGTAGTTTGAGTGTCTTTGCCCAACTTGGCTTTCTCAAGTCCAAATAGTTATTTCATAAAGCAAGTGATAAATGGTCTAGTAGGGTCTTACTATCTCTAGGTTCGACCCTTTAATTGGGGCTATCAATTTCTTGAGTTCACCCCAATTCCTAGTTAGCTAAGTTTTCCTAGACTTAGTCTCTCTTTCTCAAGTAAGAGACTAGGTCAAATAGGCATGAATCAATGTTTGCAACCATTAATTCTAGAATTTAAGCAAGAACAAGGCTAAATAACATATATTCAATCTTAAACAAGCCTTAAACCCATTAAGTACCCATACTAGGGTTAGGTCACAACCCTAGATAATGGTTTATCTACTCATAGAAAATGAAGAAATAAAAGAAGAAATTAAGATAGAATGCATAATAATTAATTATGGAAAGAAAATCTAATGTTTAGAAGCTAATGTAATACAATATTACTCAAAACAGTAAAAAACGGCTCAGGTGCTCTACACTAATACAACTTAACCTAAAAATGACAAAAAGTTCTATTTACACTAAGCTGAAAATATCTGACAAAAATGCTCATGCGGAGGTTGTGCGGCCGCATATATCTGAGTGCGGTCCGCACTTTGAGCTTGAATGGTCAACTGGGCCTTCTGCGATCGCATAAAAGTGGGATGCGGCCGCAATTTATCTATTTGTGCGGGCCGCACATTTCTGAGTGCGGTTGCACACTTAAGATTGGGCTGGGATTGGGCCTTCTTCTGCGGGCAACACTTTGAATCCTGCAGGCGCACAATAGTAGTGCGGTCCGCACATCTTCAATCAAGGCTCTCTGATTGTGGTCGTTTGCGGGCCACACAATTATGAGTGAGTATGTACTTGGCATACTGCGGGCCGCACAATAATGGTGTGGGTCGCATATCTTCAGCTTGCCCGAAATTCCAACTCTCTGAATCTCTGTTCTGCGGCCGCACAATAGTTGTGCGGTTCACATTATCTGAAGAAAATCTAACAGGGGTTATTCATTGTTTGCGGCCGCATACAGTATTGTGCGGTCCGCACTTTAAGCATTTTTGCCTTGTTTTGGTTCTTGTCTAATTTTGACTCCTTTTTGAGTTGATTTTTACTTCTTTGGCTCGTGTCCCAATAATCCTGCAAGAAAACTCATTTCATTAGTTATCGGAAATATCTTTAAGCATTTTAAAGCGAAAACGCAAGTAAAATAGAGCAAATAAGCGGTCAAAATCCCTACTTATCAACTCCCCCAAACTTAAGCTTTTGTTTGTCCTCAAGCAATTAAGGCAATTCCTATCTCCACTAGAAAAAGGGATATTTCAGCTGGCCTAAGTTGAATTGAACACAAATCAATTGGGACCAACAATTACCCACACACTTATGAATCATTAACAAGCCTATGATTTGAATGTTGAAGCACAATTGGCTCTATATGTGACACTTGAGCATCAAAGGCTGACTTTGTTCATCAAGGAAACTCGCACTTTCATGCATGTCGCTGTGGATCCTAAACTCCTCCTCCTATACTCTCCGGAAGCTCATCTCACTCACGAATGATGAATTCAAAACAATGACTCGAGCAAGACTCGCTCATCACTCTCAAAAGAATGTCACAAGCCCGGCTCTAAGTACCATATGCTTGCCCCTCATGTAGATCACCACTAATGTAAGCTTGCTCGACTTGAAATCACGTAGGGATTTTTCGGCATATAATTAAGGGTTTTGGACTAAGGAGGGAAAATTGACATCACTCTTTCTATGTCATACAATTCACAATCTCCTTTTTTTCTTTCTCCATGTTTTGCACTTTTTCTTTCTTTTGCATCTTTTCAACCCTTTTACATTATTCACTTTCTTTTTGTATTTTTTCTTTGTTCTTCCTTTATTTTTCTTTGCCGTTTCCTCTTCTTCATTTCTTTTATATTTTTTTTGTGCCTTGAAACCATCTTTAAACTCCTCGTCTCTCCCCCAAACTTATGAAGGTAAAGCAAATGAATATATACAAGAGGGATGATTATATACATAATGAGAGAGAAAATAAAGATAAAAAGAAAAAGAAAAATAAAGAGTAGTTAAGTTATTACAGGCCCAAAATGTAATCAAATGTCATAAACAGTCATCCAAATCATTAAAAATATCAAAATAGACCACCCCCCCAAAAAAAGAACAAGCATTGTCCTCAATGCTTAGCAACATCAAAACATTAGAGGGTAAAGAGTAAAGAAAACTCCCTATGTGGTCTCGGGGTGACTGGCGGCTTCACTACCCTCGGTCTCCTCTAATTTTATATCATTATCTTCGGACCGAGGGATCACAGGGTTGGTGAGCAGCTGAAACATCTCCTCAGCAGTAGGGGCAGTGAGATCTGGCTCGTCAGACTAGCCAGTTGATAACTCTACTGATGGTGCCTCTGCTGATGGTGTTGTTGGATCAGATGGTACTGATGGACCTACCTCCATCAGTAAGTCAAAGGGCAAGTCAGCTGCTGCTGCTAACTTCTTCACCTCCTGTCTCAAACTTTCCACTATCTTCTTCGAAGCCTGGGACTTTCTCATCTTCTTCACTTGCTTGGACAACTCCTCAATGGCACCCCTTGAGCTACTAGAGTGTCTATGATAGTTTTCTGGTTGTCCAGAATATTATTCAATGTTTCCTCCACTTGCGGAGGTATTTATGACACTGCTGGAGTAGAGGATTGTGCTGCAACATTACTGATATGTTAGATAGCTTAGAAGTGGTTGTCTGCATCCAGTTGTTGAGGCTCGCCAAAGTATGGGAGACTCGCAACGCAATGAGAGGATAGGTGGATGAGAATGTCATTGGAACCGAACGGGGTGGCCTAGAGGATGAAGGTGGTGGCATGAAGGTTGTCCCGGTGGAAGATCCGGTTGCTATGGAATGCATGGGAGCTGTAGATGGCTCAGCAGCAGCCTCTGAACCTACCACTGCTGGCTCATCATACTAGTTAATTGTGGTAGTGTCCTTCCCCTTGAACTTTGGGTTGTCCGCACCCTGCAAGTGATACCAAGAAAAAGGCCTCTTAGCTTTTACCTTTGTGTCATATGGCCTTGGCTCCACCTTTGCATCATTGAAGTACTCTGTGAGGGTGTTCGGAAAGAGGTAGGACTTTTCATTCTTGTGGACCGCCAATATGATTCTGGTTGACATGATGGCACCCACATTTATTGGGTACCCCACCATAATAGAAGCTACCAGAACTGCTCGGGGAAGTTGGAGGTTGTTCTCATTCAAACTCAGATCAATAGGTGCTGGAGGAATAGGTGAAGAGGAGGGCTCGGAACCCTAGCTTTCCGCATCAGAAACAACAGAAGAACTTATTGTAGGCTCATTGCGTAATTGATAGCGTCCAATGAGTTGTCGTGATTGGGTATGGGGCTCAGGATGGACTTCCATAGACTGAACCTCAGAGGCTTCTCTTGATGGTTCATAAGAGCTAGATTCTGAGGGCTCTTTGGCCCTTCCTCTACCTGTGGTCTGCTTCTTAGTAATGGGCTTTAACTACACTCCTATAGGGTGAGTGCCTTTACCCTTGCCTCGGGAGGATTCACCTCTCCCCTTTGACGTATCTCCTCGACCACAGGATCTAAACATTGTTTGCAATTCAAGTTACATATGTCAGTTGAATTCAAATCATGAAAAACAGTTGCAAACAAGCAGTCATTACTGAGACAGTGCGACCGCACAATTCTGAGTGCGACCACAAATTGTCTAGTGCAGACCGCAAAATTTTGAAGTGAGGCCACAAAAACTGGAGTGCGGACTGCATAAATGTGAGTACAACCTCATATCCTCATGTGCGGACCGCACAATTTTGAGTGCGTCCGCATAAGTCCAAACCTGCAATTACTGATTCTCTGATGTTTAGAGTGCGGTCGCACACTTTTTTGGCGGACCGCCAGATTTTGAGTGCGGTCCGCACATTTAAAACACTTACCCAACCCTAATATCCAGTTAAGCAGACCGCACAAAAATGTGTGCAGCCGCACAATTCGAATAGTGTCGGCACTGGACTTAGGGTTCTTGCAAAATTTTCACAGATTAAGCATGGTGTGCAAAAATTAACAAGATTAGTGGTCTACCCAGCTCCTAATGAGCATGTATGAAACTACCCACATGATTTTGAAGTACAAATTTAGCACATTTGACATTTTTAGGCCTAAAATAATCAAAGAAAAGAAAAACAAAAATTGAGAAAAATGAACAAAAATCTACATAAACTAAACATACCAATAGTGAGTTATGCAGGTAAGAATCTAGCTTGATGAATTTAGTGTGATATTTGAACAATTTTAGGTTGCACAATGTTTTCTAGGGCTTGGGAGTTCAGAGAGCATAAAGTGTGAATAGTGGTGAAAATCCCTATGTATACCCTAGCAAAGTCGGTTAAGATCTCACCTGAGTGCGGCCGCATAATTTTGAGTGAGGTCCGCAGTCCTTACCTGGGTTGAACTTAGTTCTGCGGTCCGCACAAAAATGAGTACGGCCGCATAACCTTGTGCGGTTCGTATAATTTTGTGTGCCGCCGCATATTGGCCTTTTTTCTACAAACCAACTTTAGAGAGTTGGTGATTTTTGGATCCCCAGTTGTGCGGCCACAGACCCTTCTGTGCAGTCCGCACAATTTTGGTGCGGTCCGCATAAATTTCACACTTGGACAATTTCTCCAAATTGTCCCTGCAATACACACTCATTCATGCAATTAACTTAAAAACCAGTTAGCTCAATACAAAACCTATTTAAAAATAAGAAAAATGATAAAATGAAAAGAAACATGGGTTGCCTCCCAAGAAGCGCCTGATTTAACGTCGCGACACGACGCAAGTTACAATCTATCACTTGAAATGAAGCAATACCACAACATGGCCATCATCAACCTTGCCAAGATAATATTTCACCCGGTGACCATTGACTCTAAACACATCATCATTTTTGTTCTTCAAGTATAATGCACCAAAGGGTGTCACATGCACAACTTCAAATGGGCCACTCCACTTGGATTTCAACTTTTCCGGAAACATCCGCAACCAAGAATTGAAAAATATCACAAGATCGCCTTCTTTGAACTCTTTATTCCGGATATACTTCTCATGGGGGTACTTTATCTTGTCCTTATACAAGGACGAACTTGAATATGCATGGAACCGGAACTCATCAAGCTCATTCAATTGTCCACCCTTAAGTTGGAGGCGACATCCCAATCAAGATTAAGCTTATTCAATGCGCACATAGCCTTGTGCTCAAGTTCCACCGGGAGGTGACAAGCTTTCCCGAACACTAATCGATATGGAGACATACCAATTGGTGCTTTGTAAGCTGTCCTATAAGCCCAAAGAGCATCATCAAGTTTCTTCGACCAATCCGTCCGGTTGGCATTCACGGTCTTTGATAAAATACTCTTGATCTCCCGGTTGGAGACTTCAACCTGTCCACTTGCTTGAGGATGATAGAGGGTCAACACTTTGTGAGTGACACCATAGTTTGAGAGTAAAGTATCAAAATCTTTGTTAAAAAAGTGCGATCCCATCACTGATAATGGCCCTTAGTGTACTAAACCTTGTGAAAATGTTCTTTTTCAAAAATGCTCCCATACTCCGAGCTTCATTGTTGGGCATCTCATTGTTGACATGTAATCTACAGCTACCAATATATAAGTGTTCCCATAAGATCTCACAAACGGACCCATGAAATCAATGCCCCACACATCAAAAATGTCAATCTCCAAGATGGTGGTGAGGGGCATCTCATTTTTCTTGGAAATCCCACCAGCCCTTTGACATTCATCACAATGCTTGACGAGATCGCTAGCGTCCTTGTAAGGAGTAGGCCAATAGAATCCACAACTTAACATCTTTGTATCCATCCTTGCTCCACCATGGTGACTACCATATGGCGAAGAGTGGCAAGCCTCAAGAACTAAAATTTGTTCTTCGTTCGGTACATATCGTTTGATCACACCATCGGTACAAACCTGGAAGAGATAGGCTCATCCCAATAATAGTCAAGGCAATACCGTTTGAGCTTCTTCTTTTGGTTTGAAAAGAACTCATTCGGTACAATGCCACTCTCAAGATAATTGGCTAAGTCGACGAACCATGACATCATGGTCATAGAAATGGATAGGAGTTACTCGTCGGGAAATGAATCATTTATCTCAAGTCCATCATGTGGCCTCCCCTCCTCCTTCAACCGAGACAAGCGGTTCGCCACTTTATTTTCACTCCCCTTGCGGTCTTGAATCTCTAGATCAAACTCCTGTAAAAGAAGTACCCACCGCATTAGTCTTGCTTTAGAATCTTTCTTGCTCATCAAATATCGAAGCACCGCATGGTCGGTGTGAACAATCACCTTTGTACCCATCAAGTACGGGCGAAACTTCTCCATAGGAAAGACAATAGAAAGGAGCTCTTTTTTGGTCACTGTGTAGTTGACTTGGGCCTCATTTATGGTCTTGCTAGCATAGTACACTGGATGGAAGATCTTGTTGATACATTGCCCCAATACTGCTCCAACCACAACGTCGCTTCCATCACACATGAGCTCAAAGGTTAAGCTCCAATTCAATGTGGTAATAATAGGAGTAGTAGTCAACATATACTTGAGCAATTTGAATGCCTTCATACAATCTTCATTGAAATGGAACTTGACATACTTCTCCAAAATTTTGCACAAGGGGTTTACCACCTTAGAAAAGTCCTTGATGAATCGGCGATATATACCCACATGACCTAAAAATCTCCTTACTCTCTTCATGGATGTAGAGGATTGAGATCACTTCAATTTTGGCTTTATCAACCTCAATACCATGCTTTGAAATCTTTTGACCGAGGATAGTGCCTTTCTCGACCATGAAGTGACCTTTTCCCAATTCAAAACCAAGTCTGTTTCCTCACATCTAGCCAATACCTTGTCCAAGTTGTCCAAACACTCTTCAAAAGAATTTCCCACCATGGAAAATTCGTCCATGAAAACCTCAAGAAAGTCCTCCACCATATCGGTGAAGATGACCATCATACACCATTAAAAAGTCGTTGGTTCATTGAATAACCCAAACGGCATCCGCGAAAATGCGGAAGTACCATAGGTATAAGTGAAAGTGGTCTTTTATTGGTCCTCACGAGAAATAAGAATCTGATTATAGTCGGGGTATCCATCAAGGAAGTAATAAAAGCATGTCCGGCCAACCTATCCAACATTTGATCAAGAAATGGAAGCGGGAAATGATCTTTCTGAGTGGCTTTGTTGAGCTTCCTATAGTCCATGCACACTCTCCACCCGGTGACAGTTCTTGTGGGGATCAATCATTCTTGTCATTTGTTATCATCGTCATGCCCCCTTTATTGGGACACATTGCACTGGAGAGGTCCAAGAGCTATCAGAAATGGGGTAAACAACCCTGGCATCCAACCATTTGATGATCTCCTTCTTCATTACCTCTTCCATTGCTTCATTTAATCTTCTTTGATGTTCCACGGAGGGTTTGGAATCCTCTTTCAAAATAATCTTGTGAATGCAAAAGGCGGGGCTTATACCCCGGATATCCGCCAATGTTCAACCTATAGCTTTGTTGCTCTTTTTGAGCACCGCCAAAGTAGAATCTACCTGCACGTTAGTCAAATAAGAGGAAAGAATAACAATTAACGTGGAACAAGGGCCAAGAAACTCATACCTGAGATGTGAAGGCAAAAACTTTAACTCCAAGGTGGGAGGCTCCTCGATTGAGGGATTTGTTGGAGGAGACTTCCGATTCTCAAGATCTAAGGACAATTTTTGGGGCTCATAAGTATATGACCTTGCAAAGCATTGACACATTCCACAAAGCCTTCCTTCTCATCATCATCATGATTGAGCAACACAGCTTCCAAGGTATCCTCAACATTCATCACAACACTAGCATCATCAATAATCACTTCGGTCACTAAGTCCACAAATAAACAAACTTCGTTGCTATTTGGTTGCCTCATCGATTTTCACACATGGAAAACCACATTTTCATCACCTACTCGGAAGAGCTCACCGACTTCCATATCAACTAGAGCCTTCCCCGTAGCAAGGAAAGGTCTATCCAAGATAATAGGCACCTCATAGTCAACCTCACAGTCAAGAATCACAAAGTCCGCTGGAAGGATGAACTTATCAACACGAACTAACACATCATCAATAATTCCCAATGGCCTCTTCATAGTTCGATCCGCATTTGCAACCTCATAGATGTGGGTCTTGTTTTCCCAAAGTTTTGAACACAGAGTAGGGCATCAAGTTGATACTTGCCCCCAAATCACATAAAGCTTTGGCAAAATCGGTGCTCCCAATAGTGCAAGGGATTGTGAAGGCGCCGGGATCTTCCAATTTCGAAACCATTGAGTGCACAATAGCACTCACTTGATGTGTCATCTTGATCGTTTCACGATTCATTGATCTTTTATTTGTCACCAAATCCTTCATGAACTATGCATATCCAGGAATTTATTCCAATGCTTCAACCAACGCACATTAATGGACAAACTCTTCATCATATCAATAAACTTCTTGAATTGGTTCTCACTATTTTGCTTTGCGAGTCTTTGAGGGTATGAAGGAGGAGGCCTTGACATTGGTGCTTTGGCATTTTGTGCTACCGGTTCTGGTATGTCAATCACGTGTTCCCTAGATGGGTTCACTTCTTCTTGTGTCTCCTCCATACTTTCATCAATGTCAATTCTCACTTCTTCATCATCTTGAACCTCATTGCATGGAATGTCATCTTCTTGAACCAACACATCATTATCCACAACTCTTCTTTGGTTTGAGGCACTTGCCTCTCCACCTTTTCCACTCCGTGTGGTTACAACCATGGCATGTCCCGTATTGTTCCTACTCTTCGGGTTCACCACTGTATCACTAGGTAGTTCCCCCTTAGGACGAGTGTTTAAAGCTTGAGAGATTTGGCCAAGTTGAACCTCCAAGTTGCGTATAGAAGTGTTATGGGAGGCTAATTGAGCATCGGAGTTGGCATTTTTTTCCATCATTTGCTTGGACATATTTTCAATCCGTCCCATTTCATTATTGGAAGAAATAGAACCTTGTGACGGATATGGAGGTGGGTTGCTTTGTTGTTTTTACATCAGGGGCCTTTGAAAGCCCGACCCCTGATTCCCTTGGTTATTATTGTTCCAACCCCCTTGGTTGTTGTTGCCTCCCCAATTTCTTTGATTGTTGCCACCCCAATTGCCTTGATTATTGCCTCCCCAGTTGCCTTGGTTACCCTGATTATTCCAATTGCCTTGATTATTGTTATTTCCCCAATTTCCTTAATTGTTGTTGCTATCACTCCAATTTCCTTGGTGGCATTGGTTGTTCCAATTTCCTTGATTTCCTTGTGATCTCCATTGTTGTTGATTTTGAGCATTTTTTCTTTGACCTTGATAATTGTTGACATATTTTACTTCTTCTTATTTCTCATTATACGAATCACCTTGGTCATACCCGCTATCATCTTGCATGAAATGTTTCGGATGGCTTTGCCCTTGTTGACATTTTTGCTATCTCTTGTTCATTATCATATTCACACCTTCCATAACATTCACTTGTTTCGGCCCTTGAACTTGTTAAAGCTGAGGTTTGTCCAATTGGTTCATTGTGGTTGTCAACTCGGAAATAGCTTGCCTATGATCATGTAGTTCCTTGTGTAGGTGGATGACATTTGGGTCACCTTGAGGAATATTTTCCCTACTTTGCCATGCCGACAAAGTATCCGCCATCTCATCAATAATTTCACAAGCTTCAGCATAAGGCGTGTTCATGAAGTTCCCGTCGACGAGTTGATTTACCACACATTGATTTGTTGTGTTGATCCTCATGTAGAAGGTTTGTTGGATCATGGCCTCGGTCATATCATTATTCGAGCACTCTTTAACCATGGTACGATATCTTTTCCTAATCTCGTGCAATGGCTCATTAGGCTCTTGCTTGAACGCTAGAATCTCATCCCGTGGTGTAGCCATGTGCCCCAGAGAGAAGAATTTGGCAATGAACTTTCCGGACAACTCATACCAAGTATGGATGGAATGATTGGATAATATCTCTAACAAGTCCAATGCCTTTTCCCGTAAAGAAAGGGAACTAGCCTCAAACGCAGTGCATCCTTGGAAACATTTGCTTGCTTGCTCCCCCAACAAGTATCGACGAACCTCTTGAGATGCTTGTAAGATTTTGGATTGGAGCCTCGGTGAAGAAACCTCATTTCTCAAGTAGTGTAAGCACCACGTTGGTGATTGGAAGTTTCCCGCCCTAATACGGGACGAGACTATTGTATTGGTAAAAAAGAGTTTCACACATAAGCCAGCTTTTGACAACTTAGCCAGTCACGTGAACACAGGAAAACGCGACAGCTGGACATGACTCCTTGAAGAGATACGGTACAAAGAGGCACGGTTTAGTAAACCCACGAACTTATCAGCCACGAGAAACTCAACTTAATCAAAACGGGAGAAAGGCACGGTTAGAATGAATCTAGACAAAGCTACAAGCAGATTCAGGGACCCACAATTGATTACTCGAACTTATGTAACTGAACTCCAATTACCGTTATTTTTTGTAACGCCTCATTAATGTCATAATTAGTCATTAATGAGTAACCACAGCAAGAGTCGTACGTTGTAAGAATCTCCTATATAAGAGAGAGGAATACAACTTGTAAAGGCATCTGATTCTCGAATACGATCAACGTCAATCTGTTATTTCTGCAATATTGTCTATTATTAATTTTTCCCATTATCTTGATTATCAGTAACCCGTATTCATCTTAAAAATAAGCTTTAGTCAAAGGGTCTAATTCTTTGGTTAAACAAATTGGTTTCATTACCAAGAATCTGATAATCTTTGTTTAAATTATGTCAAACCCCAACGACAACAACCAGCAAAGAAGTGGAACCCCAGTTCCATCGCCTTCAGGAACTCCACATGGTTTGAGGGAACAATCCCCAGAAAGATCCAATAACAACAATGGTAATAATGATCAAACTGTGGAACTAGATCGTGTAAAGCAAATGATTGCAGAGTATGTGAGCCAAGCTTTGCAAGAATTTGCGAGAGGGTTACCGGCAGCGTTGCCTACACCGTCGACGCCACCTCCCAATAACACCATCACCATGGAAAATCCTCAATCTGGGTTGGCAAACTCAGGAAGAGGAGATACTCCTAATGAATCTCTCGAAACGAGACCAGGTATATCTAATAACTCAGAATTACAAAATTTACTGCTAACCATGCAGAAATAGATGAAGGAGCAGAATGATCGCATCGACCAAAATCCTGGTGTACCACCTGTCATCAAAGGCATCGATGTTGATATATATTCTCAACAACCTTGGAAGCCAAGTGTGGCACCTTTTCCTATACCCAAGAAGTTTAAAATGCCTGACGTTCCCAAATATGATGGAACAACTGACCTACGCGACCATGTGACTGCTTTCACTACTGGGGTAAAAGGCAGCGGCTTAACGAAATAAGAGATTGATCAGTCCTTGTCAAAACATTTGGGGAAACACTTACCAAAGGGGCTCTAACCTGGTATTCTCTTCTCCCTGAAAATTCTATTGACTCTTTTGCTGAGCTTGCAGATTCGTTTATAAAAGCACATTCTGGTGCACAAGAAGTTGAGAAGAGAATGGAAGACATATTCAAAATAAAACAACGAGACACAGAACTACTCCGTGAGTTTGTAGACAGGTTTCAACGAGAAAGAATGCAGTTACCCAGGGTGCCTGATAATTGGGCAGCCATGGCATTTGCAAGCAACCTAAACGATAAAAGCTCAGAAGCCACGAGACGACTTAAGGAAAGTCTAAGAGAATTCCCCGCTACAACATGGAACGATGTATATAACAGGTACAGTACTAAACTCAGAATAGAAGAAGATATCATTGCTCGTTCGAGAGATGAAGATCATTCCAGATCCAGACGTCCTGAATCAGATAGAAGATCAGGTAAAAACAGGTACGATCCTTACTTAGGACCCTCGGGACGCGATATCCGCCCCAGGTTCGAAAACACTAGGTCGGACTATAGACCACAAGGAAGAGACGTAGTCTCATCCTCGTCTAGATCCAGAAAAGATCGAGATGAACGACCTAGAGGTAGTACTCAAATTGGGGATCATACCTTTAATGTAAGTACTACTGAACTTGTCTCAATATTGAATAACATGGAGACAAGGTTAAGTGGCCCAAAAAGATGTGGTCAAATCCAAGTAGAAGAAACCCAGATCACTGGTGTGAATTTCACAACGATCATGGGGCACAAAACTGCAGATTGCAGATTTTTACAAGGTGAAATAGAAAATTTGTTAAAACAGGGCTATTTAACAGAATTGTTTAGTGATAAAGGTAAACAGGCATACATGAGGAACATGCAGGAGCCCCCAAAGCCTCTTTCTCCAAAACGAATCGTTAACATAATACACGGGGGTGAATATGTGAATAAGTAAACAGAGTGATTTGCAAAACAACCACAAAGTTCACAATTACACACGGGAAACGTGCTCGTGGAGAAGACGATATAACCTTCGATGATGCAGATAGCAGCGGATTAATGCTTCCGCACAACGATGCTCTGGTAATATCTCTACTTATTCATGACACTAACGTGAAAAAAGTGTTGATTGATCCAGGCAGTTCAGTCAATATCATTTTGCTAAGAGTCGTGGAAGAAATGCTACTGGGGAATCAAGTAATCCCAAAAGCACGAGCCATATCAGGGTTTGATAACTCTACGGTTATAACAAAAGGAGAAATTGAGCTTAACACTTATGCTGAGGGGGTGATCAAAAGTGCTAGGTTCCAAGTCATCGATACTCACATGGCTTATAACGTGATCATTGGAAGGCCATGGATCCACGACATGAAAGCGATACCCTCCACGTTGCATCAGGTAATTAAATTTCCCTCTGAATGGGGGATTCAACAAATCAAAGGAGATCAACAGACCGCAAAAAATATAAATTATGTGGTACACTACAACAAGAAAATAGAGGTGGAAGAATTACGAGATAAGGAAACCTCCCAAGCAGGTATCACCACCCAAACATGCATGGAAGAAATTACTGCCCAAATAGGTACGGAAGATATTATTGCTAAAACAGGTACGAAAGAAAATACTTACGAGAAGAAGAGTCAAGTTACCACAGAAGGTGTACTATACCACACAGATGCGGATTCCAGACCAGACGTCATTCGTGAACCGAAGGAAGATGAGCACATCAAAACAACTATGGAGGAGCTCGAAGTTGTTCCGTTATCTGGAAAAAAAAGCCTGAGCAGAAAGTGTATATAGGCACGAGGCTAGACTCCGCTCGAAGAGAAGAAAATAAAGCAAGGACCATTCAAGAACCAAGTGATTGACGAAGAGGTACAGAAACTTTTGAAGATTGGTTCGATACGAGAGGTAACGTACCCTAACTGGTTAGCAAACATCGTGGTAGTACCTAAAAATAATGGCACGTGGAGAGTATGCGTAGATTATACTGACTTAAACAAAGAATGCCCCAAAGATTCATTCCCATTGCCTCATATAGATCAAATGATTGATGTCACCGCAGGTCATGAACTATTAAGCTTTCTAGATGCATATTCTGGTTATAATCAGATTAAAATGGATCCTTTAGACGAAGAAAAAACTTCCTTTATCACGAACAGGAGGACTTATTGTTATAAAGTCATGCCTTTTGGCCTAAAAAACGCTGGAGCCACCTATCAAAGGCTAGTGACCAAGATGTTCCAAGAACATCTGGGAAAAACGATGGAGGTGTACATCGATGACATGTTGGTAAAATCAACACAAGCACAAGACCATTTCCAGCACCTCTCTACTGCTTTTGATATTTTACGCAGGTATAATATGAAGTTAAATCCAGAGAAATGCGCTTTTGGAGTGCAATCAGGCAAATTTTTGGGTTTCCTTGTATCAAACAGAGGAATAGAGGTAAATCCCGCTCAAATTAAATCCATAGAGGAAATACCTGATGTCTTAACAAATAAAAAGGAAGTTCAAAGGCTGACATGGAGAATAGCAGCTTTGGGTAGGTTTATTTCTAGATCTTCCGAAAAAAGTTTTAAATTCTTCTCAGTTCTCAAAAAGCATAATCAGTTCGAATGGACTGAAGAATATCGGCAAGCCCTCAAGAACCTGAATATTTATCTATCGAACCACCACTGCTTTCAAATCCAAAAGAAGGGAAAAGATTGTACATCTACCTGACTGTCACAGAAATTGTTGTAAGTGTAGTATTGGTAAGAGAAGAAAAAGGTAAACAATCACCAA
>ML398668.1:50597-63777 GCA_005239525.1 Nicotiana knightiana | reverse complement strand
CAAGTAGTTTACACAAGTCCTTGTGGGTACGATATCTGGACTTAAATTCCTGTATTACTTGTCGACCATGTACACTTGCGTGTGCATTGGGAAATCAACCAACAACAAGTAATTGCACATAAGGGAAATAGGAAGAGGTACAAATTCACAAAGCAATTTGAAAATGGTAAAAGCCTGAAAGTCCCCAGCAGAGTCGCCATGCTGTCCTTCCCCCTCTTTCCTCGCGGAGATCGGGTTTATGACATTCGGTTAAGACAACTCTTTCCTTTTGGGAAAGGGGTTTGTGTTTTTGAGAGTCGCCACCTAACAATTTTTAAAGGTGTGTTAGGACACCAAAGGGGTTCATTTATAACTACGTTGTTAACCAGAGATAGGGTAAGGCCTTGAAATTATCCTAAGGGGAAGGTGTTAGGCACCCCTCAGGTTCCACAAGTGTGGTTCCCGGCCAAACAACTTTTGTGAATTTAAGCAATTATAAAATAGGCAATTAATGTTTAAACAAGTAAAGAGTTTTGAAAGACTCATAGTCTAAGCACACATGTGTTACACAAAGTTTTGAAAATACTTAATATTTGAGCAAGGTTTTTTTGAAAGAGTTATGATCTAAACATGCATATAAAGAATAGGGGGAGTCCTATATTGTTTGTCATATGGATCAAATCAGTACAATACCCGGTAATCACTCCTCAAATAGGGTTTACACGTGGTATTAGCGTACCGTTCATCATATCTATATCTACCATTTCCACCCCGTAAGGTTATTAAAAAATGAGTGTTGGTCAACGACCTCTATTGCGTGCTGTTACCCGTACCTTCTTGATAGTCCTGGAGGAGTTTAGGACTTCTACCTATAAGGGATTTTCTAGGCAGACCCTCAGGTTTGAAGGAAAAATACTAAGGCGACATATAAGAACATGTAGGACTGCAATTAGGGGGAAACACAGAAAAGCAGAGAAAATGCCCAAGTATACCTCCACAGGTAATGCAAATAGGCAGCACGACTCAAAAACAGTTAAGGGCAACATTCAATTACAGAATCATATTGCATGATATCTAGGTGAATTCAGAATATAACAGAGAAGCATATTCCCCATTTTAAGCCATTTAATCACCTAAGGCTTGCCTAGGTGTGAGACAGAATACCAGTTATCATAATTACTTTAGAGAAGGACTGTTTGGAATTGTATTACCTAAGCATGCTATTCTACGTGGTCAGAGCTCAGAATTATTACCAGTTGATTGTGAGAATTGAGTGAAATTATTTTATTCCTTTTCATGCATCAGTAGGTGTATTTAAGCGAGTAAGATGCAATCCTAAGGACATGGTATCTAGTGCACAGAGATGCAGAATCTGAGGCCTAAACATGATCTCTAAATGCAAAAATATTGCATTGTTTACACATGGTTCAGGAGATGTAAACATGATAGGTTTATTAGTGTTGTTTATCCTAAACATGATCTCTAAGTGTACATGGCAACGTAGAGCATGATTGTAAATTACTGGTTATTAGCACTTGACTTTCGAAATGAGATGCCAATAGATGCTGAAAACAGTAAGTATAAGACCTAGGGAACATGGTCTCTAATGCATGATCTTGCACATATAAGTCCTAAGCATGGTTTATATTGGGCAAATAGGGAATAAAACCTAATAGCATGGCTTCTACCCTCTAATAGCTATTGCATGCATATTTACCCCTCCCTTTTCACTATCCATCCCCAAAGAGTTGTTTACAACAATTATTACAGGCCATTTGCATGAATTACATAACTGAATAATGAAAAGAAGAAGTTATACTATAGGGAGCCAACTGATAGTCCCAGAATCTCCAGAATGCCTCATTTCCATTCTATTCACAACCTTTCACATGATCCAGGTGTGTCAGAGTTCCCTAAGGATCTCAAGGGATCCCGGACAGTGCTCACACCCAGATTCACAACCAGAATTGAGTAAGTGCAGTATGGAAGAGCCAGCCTTAATGTGTTAGAGTTCAGAGGGAGCTCATAAGGGTCCCTAAGCAATCACACATTAAGGAACAGAACCTAGACTTTTAAGAGTATGTGAGAGTTCTTGATAGAGTTGAATTGAAAAACAATTTGAAAATGGTTTTGGAGAGTGACATAAGAGTTTGCTTTGGTGAAAACCAGTTTGAAAGAAGGTGAGTAGGACAATCTCAGAATCAGAATAGCACACATAAACACAAACAGGGGAAAGGGGAATTGGGGACAAGTTGTTCACATGTGAAAGCACATTTTGCACACTAGTAAACATCAAAGAATGTATTACAGGACTTAAACAGTCACAACACATGCTATCACAAAATGTTCATGCCAGGAGCTTAACAACATTAGATTGAGGGATGCCAAACGGTCTCACACATTAAGTTCAGGGAAAGGGTTCAGGATTACTTAGTAGCTAGGGGGATCATGCGTACATGCTGATAATGTTCTGGGGTTAGGGAGTAAGGCAGAATTGTAGTAAACAAGTAGGAGAAGCAGTAGACATGCTGATAGCAAGGTAAACAACAGAACCATAAGTAAAAGCATAAAAGAAATAAGAGAAAGTGAAATATGAATAAAAACATGTCGTTTTGGATGTTGTAAATCAAATAGAAGACATACCAGTCTAGAGTGAGAGAATAGAACAGTAGTGTGCAGGGAAGTAGAGCAATAGGACAGTAATGTGCAGAGCAATAGAGCATCAATGTATTAGAGAAATAGAACAGTAGAGCAACAAATTACTCAGTCTTGGCTTTCAGCCGACTGAGTAGCCAGTAGTCAATAAGAGAAGCAAGAGAGAATGTGTAGGAAAGTAAGAGAGCAATGAGTATGCTTGTGTGTGTGTGTTAGAAAGGGTTTAGAACAATGTATGTTCCGTCTCTGTGCTAATGAGAGAATACAGTATATATAGTTTTGAGGATAGACAGAAATAAGGTAACAAATAATAGTTCACCACAATCATGGAAGTAGACACCAATTAGGATCAAATTAAGGTTAAGACTTCCTTGAATTAAGGAGTCATGGTTCAAATGGCAATCAACAGTAATAAACAAGGAAATAAATCACTGAAAAGCTGATGTTATCATATAAGAAGTAGTAAAAGTATATAGCATGTGATTAAGACTAGATGTAGAATATCCTAATTAAGGAAAATGCATATGTGAATCAATCTGACAGCCTTATTCATAGGAATAAGGCAGGACACAGTTTAATTCCGGAAAATAGTAAGAGAATCCTCGAATGAGGTCATAATCATAGGGAATCAGTACCAATCAAGGAGAATATCACACACATAAGGAAATACTCGAAACCTGAATATTATGTAAAAATCAATAAAGTACTAATCACAATTATTCAGAGATTAAAATGGTAAAACAGTACTGTATTGGTAAAAAAGAGTTTCACACATAAGCCAGCTTTTGACAACTCATCCAGTCACATGGACACATGAAAATGCGACAGCTGGATGTGATTCTTTGAAGAGGTACGATAAAAGAGGCACGATTCAGTAAACCCACGAACTTATCAGCCAAGGGAAACTCAACTTGATCAGAACGGGAGAGAGACACGGTCATAATGAATCTAGACAAAGCTACGGGCAGATTCAAGGACCCACAATTGATTACTCGAACGTTATGTAACCGAACCCCAATTACTGTTATCCTTTGTAACGCCTCATTAATGTCATAATTAGTCATTAATGAGTAACTATAGCAAGAGTCGTATGTTATACGAATCTCCTATATAAGGTAGGGTAATATAACTTGTAAAGGCATCTGATTCTCGAATACAATCAACTTCGATCTTCTATATTTTTGCAATATTGTCTATTATTCATTTTTCTCCATTATCTTAATTATCAGTAACCCATATTCATCTTAAAAATAAGCTTAGTCAAAGGGTAAAATCTTTGGTTAAACAAATTGGTTCCGTTACCGGGAATCTGATAATCTTTGTTTACTTTTCAAGTGATATCCTTTGAATTATATCAAACCCCAACTACAACAACCAGCAAAGGAGTGGAAACCCAGTTCCATCGCCTTCAGGAACCCCACGTGGTTCGAGAGAACAATCCCCAGAAAGTTCCAATAATAACAATAGTGATAATGATCAAACTGTGGAACAAGATCGTGTAAAGCAAATGATTGCAGAGTATGTGAGCCAAGCTTTGCAAGAATTTGCGAGAGGACTACCGGCAACGTTACCTACACCGCCAACGCCATCCCCCAATAACACCATCACCATGGAAAATCCTCAATCTGGGTTGGCAAACTCAGGAAGAGGAGATACTCCTAATGAATCTCTCGAAACGAGACCAGGTATATCTAATAACTCATAATTACAAAATTTACTGCTAACCATGCAGAAACAGATGAAGGATCAAAACGATCGCATCGAACAAATTCCTGGAGTACCACCTATCATCAAAGGAATCGATGTTGATAGATATTCTCAGCAACCTTAGAATCCAATGTGGCACCCTTGCCTATACCCAAGAAGTTTAAAATGCCTGACGTTCCCAAATATGATGGAACAACTGAACCACGCGACCATGTGACTACTTTCACTACTGGGGTAAAAGGCAACGACTTAACGAAACAGGAGATTGAATCAGTCCTTGTCAAAAAATTTGGGGAAATTACCAAAGGGGCCCTAACCTGGTATTCTCTTCTCCCTGAAAATTCTATTGACTCTTTTGCTGAGCTTGCAGATTCGTTTATAAAAGCACACTCTGGTGCACAAAAAGTTGAGAATAGAATGTAAGACATATTCAAAAAAAAACAAGGGGACACGGAACTACTACGTGAGTTTGTAGGCAGGTTTCAACGAGAAAGAATGCAGTTACCCTGGGTGCCTGATAATTGGGCAGCCATGGCATTTGCAAACAACTTGAACGACAAAATCTCATAAGCCACGAGACGACTTAAGGAGAGTCTAAGAGAATTCCCCCCTACAACATGGAACACTGTATATAACAGGTACAGTACTAAAGTCAGAATACAAGAAGATATTATTGCTCGTTCGAGAGATGAAGATCATTCTAGATCCAGACGTCCTGAATCAGATAAAAGATCAGGTAAAAACAGGTACGATCCTTACTTAGGACCCTCGGGACGCGATATCCGCCCCAGGTTCGAAAACAATAGGTCACAATATAGACCACAAGGAAGAGACGTAGTATCATCCTCGTCTAGATCCAGAAAATATCGAGATGAACGACCTAGAGGTAGTACCCAAATTGGGAACCATACCTTTAATGTAAGTACTACTGAACTTGTCTCAATATTGAGGAACATGGGAGACAAGGTTAAGTGGCCCAAAGAGATGCAGTCAAATCCAAGTAGAAGAAACCCAGATCACTGGTGTGAATTTCACAACGATCATGGGCACAAAACCGCGGATTGCAGATTTTTACAAGGTGAAGTAGAAAATTTGTTAAAACAGGGCTATTTAACAGAATTATTTAGTGATAAAGGTAAACAGGCATATATGAGGAACATGCAGGAGCCCCCAAAGCCTCTTTCTCCAAAATGAACCGTTAACGTAATACGCGGGGGTGAAGAAGTAAACAGAGTGATTTGCAAAACAACCACAAAGTTCACAATTACACATGGGAAACAGGCTCGTGGAGAAGACGATATAACCTTCGATGATGCAGATATCAACGGATTAATGATTCCGCACAATGATGCTCTGGTAATATCTTACTTATTCATGACACTAACGTAAAAAGAGTGTTGATTGATCCAGGCAGTTCAGTCAATATCATTTTGCTAAGAGTCGTGGAAGAAGTGCTACTGGGGAATTAAGCAATCCCAAAAGAACGAGCAATATCAGAGTTTGATAACTCTACGGTAATAACAAAAGGAGAAATTGAGCTTAGCACTTATGTTGAGGGGGTGATCAAAAGTGCCAGGTTCCAAGTCATCGATACTGACATGGCTTATAACATGATCATTGGAAGGCCATGGATCCACGACATGAAAGCGATACCCTCCACGTTGCATCAGGTAATTAAATTTCCCTATGAATGGGGGATTCAACAAATCAAAGGAGATCAACAGACCGCAAGAAATATAAACTCTGTGGTACACTACAACAAGAAAATATAGGTAGAAGAATTACGAGATAAGGGAATCTCCCAAGCAGGTAATGTCACGAACCAATTTCCCACACGGGTCGTGATAGCGCCCAACAACAGGGTTAGGCAAGCCAACATGAATTCTACTAAGTGTTACCCTTCCCATGTGATTAATTAATCCAACTTTTACCAGTTTTAAGCATTTATTTTCATGATATTAGCCGGTGACATGAAAATAAGACATCTGATACGTGAGTCAAAAGATAAGCATATGTATAAAATGCAACCCAAAAGCCCAAAATGTACGCACGTGTGTGCTAGGAACTAGTGTCACGAGTGTCGCAGGCAACTATCAGAATACACCAGAATACATATATACAATCCCATAGTCTGAATGAAATAGACGGGGAGAATAACAAAAGGGAACTCCAAGGTGCTGCCAAGAATCGCCAGGAAAAGCAGCTCACCATGAAGTATCACCAACCCCGATCAGTATCTAGCACCGGACTGATGATCAGACGTACCAACCTCCGGATATGTACAGTCAAGTACAGAAGAAAAGAAAGTGCAGCATGAGTACATACATAAATATCTACCAAGTGAGTATCCCACCTAATCTCGAAGAAGTAGTGACGAGAAGTCGACTCGATACTCACTAAGGTTCAACAGTAATAAAGTAAGCAAGATGTAAGGAAAACAGTAGGCATGTAAGACAAATAACCAAGTACATAGATATTAGGCATCAAATAACAATCCAAAATCCACCAAGATTGGTATCCACCGTGGCGTATGACCCGATTCCATCCTATAGTCCCAACCTTGACGTGGCGTACGATCCGATCCCATCCTGTAAATATCAATCTCGTCGTGGCGTACGACCCGATCACATCCTGAAAATCTCAATCTCGCCATGGCTACGGCCCGAACCCATCCTGTAAATCTCAATCTCGTCGTGGCGTACGGCCCGATCCCATCCTGTAAATCTCAATCTCGCCGTGGCGTACGACCCGATCCCATAATATACTTTCTCATCACTCTGCCATGGCCCACGGCCCGATCCCACAATATAATCAATCATCATTCTGCCTTGGCGTACGGCCCGATCCCACAATATAGTAAATCATCACGCTGTCGTGGCGTACGGCCCGATCCCATCCCGTAATTACTCTTACCACACTTAAAACAAGCCAAGAATCACGATGTTCAAAGACAACAATAAAGTATCACACAAGAATACAAGACATATTTAAGCTACAACAGGGAAAAATAATGAACATGTTGTGTCCTAACTACCCGGACGAAGCAGTATTAGCCACTACGTACGGACTCTCGTCACATGGTGCGTACGTAGCCCCCAAACAAGATCACCTAGCAATCAAGGTTACCTAGAGGGACAATTTCCCTCTCACAAGGTTAGAAAGGAGACTTACCTCGATAAAAGCACTTCTCGGACCAAGGACCGGATCGAAAGATGCGCCCGAAACTCTGAAACTACTCCAGACGGCCCATAACTAGCCAAACATGATGTAATTGAATAAATTTAAGGTTCAAGAAGAAGAATTAGCAAGAATTCCTAAAATTTAACATTCTTGACGATTCTTGAAATTTCGACCCCGGGCCCACGCGTTCGGATTTCAAAAATTCTTGGAGGAATAGCTTACCCGAAGCCTAAGGAGCGAAATTATATAATTTATTTAAGAATTCAATGGCTCAAAAGGGGTAATTCACTAATTTTCCAAAAATCCCATTTACAACCCAAAACCTAGGTTTTCCCAAGAGTTAGTAGTTGATTTACCTTGTTAATTCATGCATGGAACTAGATAAATGAAAGGAATTACTTACCTCTACCGAATTTGGGTCAAGAGCAGGTTTTTGAAGCTCCTAGGACTCTCTAATGGAGGTGAGATGGTTGAAAAATGAAGAAGACCCGTAATTATGGGCATTTAAATGAGGCTGCCTACAGGGGTTCCGCACCTGCGACCTTGAGACCGCAAGTGCGGTCTCGCACCCGCGAGAAATTGGTCGCCCCTGCGGAAAAGGCCTGGGACCCTCGGCTCGCACCTGCGGAGTCGTGAGCCGCACTTGCGGTTTTGCTCCTGCGCAAGATTGGTCGCGCCTGTAATGGGGTCGCACCTGCGAAGGGGACGTCCGCACCAGAATACTCGCACTAACGGGCACAAGTCCGCACCAACGGTCACACCAGCTGTTGTGCACCAGCTGTGATTTTTGCTGGTTTTTAGCCTCGTGCGGGGTCTGGGAGGCCCCTGATCCCACCGAGCCCCTGACAAATTATACCAACAAGTCCCAAATCATATGACGGACTCACTCGAGCTTACGGAACACTCAAAACATCGCTAAAACTCAAAATCACTCTCCAAAACCCCTTGAATCAAATTAAGAACTTAAAAAATTCTAGAATTCACCTCATCACGCTGAAAGGGCCTATACTACTCGGAATGACTTCAAATTTTACAGACAAGTCATAAATGACTATACGGAACTATTCCCGATCCCAGAATTCCGTTCGAACCTCGAAAACACAAAAATGCGTCCTAAACCAAAATATGGACTTAAGGAACTTCTTGTTTCAATATTCGGCGCTGAAACGCCCCCGGGTCATTAGAAACCCAATCCGAACATACGCCCAAGTACGAAATTATCATACGGAGCTAATGGAGCTGTCAGAACTCGATTCCGAGGTTGTTTTCTCAAAATGTTGATCGAAGTCAAACTTGGCCAGATAGGCCAACCTTAAGGAACCAAGTGTTTCTAAACCACTCAAACCATTCCCAAAACCCGAACCACTCGCTCCCGCAAGTCATAAAGCATGAACATCCGCTATGGAAGGTTTTATTTAAAGGACGAAATCCTAATACGCAAAACGACCGGCTGGGTCGTTACAGGTAACATAGATCTTAGACAAACGTTTGTCCTTGAACGGGTCTAGAATCATACCTGAGGGGCTGAATAAGTATGGATATTTTTTCCGCATGTCCTCCTCGGACTCCCAGGTCACCTCCTCAACTGGATGGCCCCTCCGCCGGACCTTTATGGCAGAAACTCTCTTGGACCTCAACTGGCGGTCCTGTCTATCAACAATAGCAACTGGCTCCTCCTCGTAGCCCAACCTCTCATCCAACTGAATAGTGCTAAAATCGACCACATGAGAGAAGTCGGCGTGGTACCTCCGGAGCATAGATACATGAAAAACTGGGTGAACTCCTGATAAGCTGGGAGGCAAGGCCAGCTCATAAGCAACCTCTCCAACTCGCCTCAACACCTCGAATGGACCTATAAACCTTGGGATCAACTTGCCCATCTTCCCAAACCTCATAATACCCTTCATAGGAGAAACTTTCAACAGGACTCTATATCCCTCCATGAATGATACATCACACGCCCTCTGATCCGCGTAACTCTTCTGTCTGGACTGTGCTGTACGGAGTCTCTCCTGAATCAACTTCACTCTCTCCAAGGCATCCCTCACTAGGTCGGTGCCATATAACTTAGCCTCGCCGGGCTCAAACCACCCGATAGGGGAACGACATCACCGACCATACAACGCCTCAAATGGTGCCATCTCAATGTTGGACTGATAACTATTATTGTAAGCAAACTCGGCCAAAGGCAAGAACTGGTCCCACTGACCCCTGAAATCAATCACATATGCCCTGAACATTTCCTCCAATATCTGAATTATACGCTCTGACTGACCGTCAGTCTGGGGATGAAATGTTGTGTTGAGGTCTATCTGGGTGCCCATCTCACTATGCAGTGCTCTCTAGAAGTGCAAGGTGAACTGAGGGCCTCGATATGATATGATGGACAATGGCACACCATGCAACCGGACTATCTCCCGAATGTAGATCTGTGCCAACCTCTTAGATGAATATGTGGTAGCCACTGGAATGAAATGCGCCGATTTGGTCAATCTATCCACAATGAACCAAATCGTGTCCACCTTCCGCAAAGTCCGAGGCAATCCCACCATGAAGTCCATAGCAATGCGCTCCCATTTCCACTCAGTAATGGGCATCTGCTGAAGTAGGCCTTCTGGCCTTTGGTGCTCATACTTAACCTGCTGGCAATTGAGGCACCTAGTCACATACTCCACAATGTCCCTCTTCATTCGCCTCCACCATAAATGCTGCTTCAAATCACGATACATCTTCGTAGCACCAGGGTGAATAGAATATCGAGAACTGTGCACCTCCTCTAGAATCCTCTCCCTCAGGTCATCAACATTCGGAACACATAAGCGGCCCTGAAGTCTCAGAACACCATCATCGCAAATAGTAACCTCCTTGGCCCTACCCTAAACCACTGTTTCCCGAAGCTTTGCCAAGCACGGATCATAGAACTGTCGGGCCTTGCTCTCTCCCAATAACGAAGACTGAGCAATCACATGCGCCAATACTCGACGAGGCTCTGAAAGATCTAATCTCACCAAGCGATTGGCCAAGGACTGAATGTCCAAGGCTAGAGGCCTCTCCTCCGCTGCAATATAAGCCAAGCTACCCATACTCTCCGCCTTCTGGCTCAACGCATCTGCCACCACATTAGCCTTGCCCGGGTGATAAAGAATGGTAATATCATAATCCTTCAACAACTCAAGCCATTTGCGCTGCCTCAAATTAAGATCCTTCTGTCTAAATAAGTGCTGCAAGCTGCGGTGGTCGGTGTAGACCTCACAGGACACCCCATACAAATAGTGCCTCCAGATCTTAAGAGCATGAACAATCGCTGCCAACTCCAAATCGTGCACAAGGTAGTTCTTCTCATGAACCTTCAGCTGGCGTAAAGCATAAGCAATCACTCTCCCCTTCTGCATCAACACGCACCCCAAGCCAACGCGTGAAGCGTCGCAATACACCATGTACCTCCCAGAACCGGATGGCAATACTAGAACTGGCGTTGAGGTCAATGTTGTCTTGAGCTTCTGAAAGTTTGCCTCACACTCGTCATACCATCGAAACGGGGCATTCTTCTGAGTCAATATGGTCAATGGAGCTGCAATAGAAGAGAAACCCTCCACAAATCGGCGATAATAACCTGCTAGGCCTAAAAAGCTCCTGATCTCAGTAGCTGAAGTAGGACGCGACCAACTCTGAACTGCCTCGATCTTCTGAGGATCAACCTTGATACCCTCTCCGGGTACCACATGCCCCAAAAATTCCACGGAATCCAACCAAAACTCACACTTGGAGAATTTAGCATATAGCCTCTCCTCTCGCAAGGTCTGAAGCACGACTCTCAAATGCTGCTCGTGCTCCCCCAGGCTACGAGAGTAAATCAAAATGTCATCAATGAAGACAATGACGAAGGAATCAATATACGTCCTAGACACCCTATTCATCAAGTCCATAAAGGCTGCTGGGGCGTTAGTCAAACCAAAGGACATCACCAGGAACTCATAATGGCCATACCTCGTACGAAAAGCAGTCTTCGGAACATCTGAAGCCCGAATCTTCAATTGATGATACCCTGATCTCAAGTCGACCTTAGAAAACACACGAGCACCCTGCAACTGGTCAAACAAATCATCGATGCAAGGCAAGGGATACTTGTTCTTAATGGTAACCTTGTTCAACTGGCGGTAATCAATACACATCCGCATAGACCCATCCTTCTTCTTCACAATAGAACTGGAGCACCCCACGGCGACACACTCGGTCTGATGAACCCCTTAGATAATAACTCCTCAAGATGCTTCTTCAATGCAGATACGGAGGGATAAATATAGGCTGAGTATCTGGGGCTAAATCAATGCAGAAATCAATATCACGGGCCGGAGGCATGCCCGGAAGATCCGAAGGAAACACATCAGCATACTCTCAAAAAACTGCCACAGAATCAATCGTCGGAGACTTGGCGGTGGTGTCCCGCACATAACCCAAATAGGCTAGACAACCCTTCTCGACCATATGTCGAGCCTTCAAGAAAGAAATAACCCGGCTGGATGTGCTAACTGAAGAACCCCTCCCTTCCAGCCTAGGAGACTCAGGCATGGCCAAAGTAACTGTCTTGGCATGGCAATCGAGCATGGCATGATAAGAAGATAGCCAATCCATGCCCAGGATAACCTCAAAATCAAGCATGTCGAGCAATAAAAGGTCGGCTCTGGTCTCAAACCCACAGAAGGTGATCACACAAGACCGATACACCCGGTCTACCACCACAGAGTCGCCCACAGGAGTGGAGACATAAATAGGAGATCCCAAAGACTCTCGAGAAGCATCCAAAAAAGGAGAAAATAAGGTTGAAACATATGAATAAGTGGATCCCGGATCGAATAATACTGAAGCCTCTCTACCACATACTGAGATAATACATGTGATCACGGCGTCTGAGGCCACTGCATCTGATCTGGCCGGAAAGGCATAAAACCTGGCTGGAGCATTTGAAGGCTGAGCTCCCCCAGAACGAACTGGAGCTGACTGACCCCCTCCGGACTGGCCTCCCCTTCTAGGACGGCCCCTGTCAACCTGACCTCCACCTCTAGGTGGTCGAACTGTTGGTGCTGAAACCGCGGGCTGGTCACTCTGCTGCACGGCCTTGACCCGGTACTTGGGACAGAACCTCCATGTGTGGCCCAGGTCCCCACACTCGAAGCAACCCCCTAGCACTACTACTCGCTGCCCTGAAGATGAATCCTGGATGGCCGGAGGGCGACGGGAGCCCTCAGGCATAGCATTGAAATAAGGATCGGAAGACCCCTGATGACTGGGAGAACCCTGAATAGCTGGGGGCCAATAGGAGCGCTCTGGCATGGCACTGAACTGGGGCCTAACTGGGACACCTCGGGGAGGTGGTGGAGGTGCCACATACGGAGGCATGCTGGGCCTACTGCCTCCAAACTGACCCATGCCCCTAGCTGGAGCTAAGGGTGGCAGGTGGGCCGGGCCCGACCCGGGACCGACCCGGGCCCGCGGGCTATACGGGCTAGCGGGCTAAACGGGCCGGCCCGTGGGGGGTCCGGGCTTGGGGGGCTTTAGGCCCGTGGGGGGCCGGTTCTCATATTTGGACCCGTGAGCCCGGGCCCGTTTAGCCCGGGCCCGGCAGGCGGGCCTGGGCCGGGCCAAGCGGGCCTAGCGGGCC
>ML398668.1:0-50213 GCA_005239525.1 Nicotiana knightiana | reverse complement strand
TCCCTTTTAATGGTGGTATTAGTACCTTAGTTGTGCTCATTCCATTGGGGGGAGGAAGACTAAGAAAGATATTGCCATTTTTTTAAATGTCGTTATTAATAAAATTTATAAGGCATTTCCTTGAATATTTGTGTTTACACTTGAATTACAAATTTACAATACATATCTAATAGTTATATAATATAATTTACAATAAATTGTCTTAGATAATATAATATAATTACATAACAAAAATTTTGTAACTCTAGAATAACACTTATATAATACACTTATACAAGATTTACAAGAAAATTACCTTACATAAAAAAAATTTAAAAAAAATAGCCCGGACCCGTTTAGGCCCGCTTGGCCCGCGGGCTCGGCCCACTTAGCCCGGGCCCATGTGGGCTTAGGACCGTAGGGGGCCGGTTCCACACATATGGCCCGTTTGGACCGGGCTCGTTTAGCCCAGGCCCGCATAACCCAGGCCCGCATAGCCCGGGCCCGCTTAGCCCGGCCCGCTTAGCCCGTTTGGCCCGGGCCCGGCCCATTAGCCACCCCTAGCTGGAGCACCTCTAAAATCACCTGCAAATCTAGCCCTCTTGTCCTGCTGACCCTGCTCCCTGCTCCTCATCCGGTATCCCTCAATCCGTCGAGCTATCTCGACCACAAGCTGGTACGGGGTACCCATCTCCACCTCTCTAGCCATGGAGGACCTAATACCTGGATGCAACCTTGCTACAAACTCCGAACTCTCTCAGCGTCGATGGGTAATATCATAAGAGCATGGCGTGATAGCTCTGAAAATCTGGCTTCATAATCCGTCACAGACATCTGCCCCTGCTCCAACCGCTCAAACTGACCCCTCAGCTCTTCCCTCTCAGAGGGTGGAATATATCTGTCCAAGAACATCTGCGTGAACTGCTCCCAAGTGATAGTAGGAGAATCGGCTGGCCTGCTGAGAATGTAAGACTGCCACCACCTGCGAGCTCTTCCCTCTAATTGGAATGCAGTGAAATCCACTCCGTGGGATGCTAGGATCCCCATGTTGTGCAGTCTATCCCTGCACTTATCAATGAAATCCTGGGCATCCTCCCCTCACTCACCCCTGAAGATTGGAGGGCGTAAGCGGGTCCATCTATCTAACATCTTATGCTGGTCACCACCCACAATTGGTCTGGGCTCTGATGCTGTTGCTGCAGGCTGGGCATCATCCACGGGCAGTGTACCCGGGGTGGGATGTAATGTTGTTGTCGGACCTGCAGCCTGGGCAGTAGGGGTCTGAGCTTCCCCTCCCGCATGTGAAGTGATAGGGTCTGCTGGAAATAAACCAGCCTGGGACATGGTGTCCATGAACCTCATCATACGGCCCATGGCTGCCTGAAAGCCCGGCGCCGTCATAAAGTCTACGGGTGCCAGATCTGCTGGGGGCACCTCATCCTGCTACTCTAATATAAGGTCCTCTGGTGGCGGGACCGGTATAGCTCTGGGACGCCCTCGTCCCTTACCACGGGCAGGTGCTCTACCCTTTCCCCTACCACGGCCTCGAGCGGCAGGGGTGGCACCCTCTCCCGGATCAGGCACATGAGATGCACGCGTCCTCACCATCTGTAAGGGAATAGAATCATGAATTTAATAAATCATAGACTGCACGATAGAGTAAGAACAAGTAGAGGTTTCCTAACACCTTGTAGCCTCTTGAAGATAAGTACAGACGTCTCCATACTGATACGCAAGACTCTACTGGATTCGCCCGAGACTCGTGAGACTTACGTGAACCTAGCGCTCTGATACCACGTTGTCACGACCCAATTTCCCACACAGGTCGTGATGGCGCCCAACAACAGGGTTAGGCAAGCCAACATGAATTCTACTAAGTGTTACCCTTCCCATGTGATTAATTAATCCAACTTTTACCAGTTTTAAACATTTATTTACATGATATTAGCCGGTGACATGAAAATAAGACATCTGATACGTGAGTCAAAAGATAAGCATATGTATAAAATGCAACCCAAAAGCCCAAAATGTACGCACGTGTGTGCCAGGAACTAGTGTCACGAGTGTCGCGGGCAACTATCAGAATACACCAAAATACATAAATATATACAATCCCATAGTCTGAATGAAATAGACGGGGAGAATAACAAAAGGGAACTCCAAGGTGCTGCCAGAAATTGCCAGGAAAAGCAGCTCACCGTGAAGTGTCACCAACCCCGGTCAATATCTAGCACCGGACTGATGATCAGACGTACCAACCTCTGGACATGTACAGTCAAGTACAGAAGGAACGAAAGTGCAGCATGAGTAAGTGAGTATCCCGCCTAATCTCGAAGAAGTAGTGACGAGAAGTCGACTCGATACTTACTAAGGTCCAACAGTAATAAAGAAAGCAAGATGTAAGGAAAACAGTAGGCATGTAATACAAATAACCAAGTACATCGATATTAGGCATCCAATAACAATCCAAAATCCACCAAGATTGGTATCCACCGTAGCGTACGGCCCGATTCCATCCAATAGTCTCAACCTTGCTGTGGCGTACGGCCCGAACCCATCCTGTAAATCTCAATCTCGCAGTGGCGTACGACCCGATCCCATCCTGCAAATCTCAATCTCACTGTGGCGTACGTCCCGACCCCATCCTGTAAATCTCAATCTCGCCGTGGCATACGGCCTGATCCCATCATGTAAATCTCAATCTCGTCGTGGCGTACAAACCCGATCCCATAATATACTTTCTCATCACTCTGCCGTGGAGTATGGCCCAATCCCACAATATAATCAATCATCACTCTTTTGTGGCGTACGTCCCGATCCCACAATATAGTAAAGCATCACTCTGACATGGCGTACGACCCGATCCCATCCCGTAGTTACTCTTATCACACTTAAAACAAGCCAAGAATCACGATGTTCAAAGACAACAATAAAGTATCACACAAGAATACAAGACATATTTAAGCTACAACAGGGAAAAACAATGAACATGTTGTGTCCTAACTACCCAGACGAAGCAGTAATAGCCACTACGTACGGACTCTCGTCACTTGGTGCGTACGTAGCCCCCAAACAAGATCACATAGAAATCAAGGTTACCTAGAGGGACAATTTCCCTCTCACGAGGTTAGAAAGGAGACTCACCTCGATAAAAGGACTCCTCGGACCAAGGACCGGATCAAAAGAAGCGCCCGAAACTCCGAAACTACTCTTGACGGCCCACAACTAGCCAAACATGATGTAATTGAATCAATTTAAGGTTCAAGAAGAAGAATTAGCAAGAATTCCTAAAATTTAACATTCTTGACGATTCTTGAAATTTTGACCCCGGGCCCACGCGTTCGGATTTCGAAAATTCTTGGAGGAATAGCTTACCCGAAGCCTAAGGAGCGAAATTATATAATTTATTTAAGAATTCAATGGCTCAAAAGGGGTAATTCACTAATTTTCCAAAAATCCCATTTACAACCCAAAACCTAGGTTTTCCCAAGAATTAGTAGTTGATTTACCTTGTTAATTCATGCATGGAACTAGATAAATGAAAGGAATTACTTACCTCTACCGAATTTGGGTCAAGATCAGGTTCTTGAAGCTCCTAGGACTCTCTAATGGAGGTGAGATGGTTGAAAAATGAAGAAGACCCGTAATTATGGGCATTTAAATGAGGCTGCGTACAAGGGTTCTACACCTGCAACCTTGGGACTGCAGGTGCGGTCTCGCACCCGCGAGAAATTGGTCGCCCCTGCGGAAAAGGCCTGGGACCCCGGGCTCGCACCTGCGGAGTCGTGAGCCGCACCAGCGGTTTCGCTCCTGCGAAAGATTGGTCACGCCTGCGAAGGGGACGTCCGCACCAGCGGACTCCCACCAGCGGGCACAAGTCCGCACCAGCGGGCACACCAGCTGTTGTGCACCAGCAGTGATATTTTCTGGTTTTTGACCTCGTGTGGGGTCCGGGAGGCCCCTGGGCCCACCCGAGCCCCTGAAAAATTATACCAACAAGTCTCAAATCATATGACGGACTCGCTCGAGCTTACGGAACACTAAAAACATCGCTAAAACTCAAAATCACTCTCCAAAATCCCTTGAATCAAATTAAGAACCTAAGAAATTCTAGAATTCACCTCTTCGTGCCGAACGGGCCTATGCTACTCGGAATGACTTCAAATTTTAGAAAAAAGTCATAAATGACTATACGGAACTATTACCGGTCCTGGAATTCCATTCGGACCTCGAAAACACAAAAAATCGTCCTAAACCAAAATATGGCCTTAAGGAACTTCTTGTTTCAATATTGGGCGCCGAAACGCCCCCAGGTCATCAGAAACCCAATCCGAACATATGCCCAAGTACGAAATCATCATACGGAGCTAATGGAGTTGTCAAAACTCAATTCCGAGATTGTTTGCTCAAAATGTTGACTGAAGTCAAACTTGGCTAGATAGGCCAACCTTAAGGAACCAAGTGTTCCTAAACCACTCAAGCCATTCCCAAATACCAAACCACTCGCTCCCGCAAGTCATAAAGCATGAACAGCCGCTATGGAAGGTTTTATTTAAAAGGACGGAATCCTAATACGCAAAACGGCCGGCTGGGTCGTTACAGGTAACACATCCCAGACAAGCATGGAAGAAATTACTACCCAAATAGGTACGGAAGGTATTATTTCTGAAACAGTTACGAAATAAAATACTTACGAGAAGGAAAATCAAGTTACCACAGAAGGTATACTATACCACATAGAAACATATTCCAGACCGGACGTCATTCGTGAACCGAAGGAAGATGAGCACATCAAAATAACTACGGAGGAGCTCGTAGCTGTTCCATTATCTGAAAAAAAAGCTTGAGCAGAAAATGTATATAGGCACGAGACTAGGCCCCGCTCGAAGAGAAGAAAAGTAAGCAAGGACCATTTAAGAACCAAGTGATTGACGAAGAGGTACAAAAACTCTTGAAGATTGGTTCGATACGAGAGGTAACGTACCCTAACTGGCTAGCAAACACCGTGGTAGTACCTAAAAAGAATGGCAAGTGGAGAGTATGCGTAGATTATACTGACTTGAATAAAGCATGCCCCAAATATTCGTTCTCATTTCCAAATATAGATCAAATGATTGATGCCACAGTAGGTCATGAATTATTGAACTTTTTAGATGCATATTCTGGTTATAATCAAATTAAAATGAATCCCTCAGATGAGGAAAAACTTCCTTACAAACACTGTTATAAAGTTATGCCTTTTGGCTTAAAAAACGCTGGAGCCACCTATCAAAGGTTAGTGACTAAAATGTTCCAAGAACATCTTGGAAAGACGATGGAAGTCTATATTGATGATATGTTGGTAAAATCAACACAAGCACAAGACCATTTCCAGCATCTCTCTACTGCTTTTGATATTCTACGCAGGTATAATATGAAGTTAAATCCAGAGAAATGCGCTTTTGGAGTGCAATCAGGTAAAGTTTTGGGTTTCCTTGTGTCAAACAAAGGAATAGAGGTAAATCCCACTCAAATTAAAGCTACAGAGAAAATACCTGATATTTTAACAAATAAAAAGGAAGTTCAAAGACTGACAAGAAGAATAGCAGCTTTGGGTAGGTTTATTTCTAAATCTTCCGAAAAACAATTTAAATTCTTCTCAGTTCTCAAAAAGCAGAATCAGTTCGAATGGACTGAAGAATGTCAGCAAGACCTCAAGAACCTGAAGATTTATCTATCGAAACCACCACTGCTTTCAAAGCCAAAAGAAGGGAAAATATTGTACATCTACCTAGTTGTCTCAGAAATTATTGTAAGTGCAGTATTGGTAAGAGAAGAAAAAGGTAAAGAATCACCTGTCTATTATGTGAGTAAAACTTTGTTAGATGCTGAGACTAACATCCACATTTGGAAAAGTTAGCCTTAGCTTTAATAATGGCATCTAGAAAATTACGACCCTATTTTCAATGCCACCCAATCATCGTTGTGACCTCATATCCTTTAAGAAATATTCTGCATAAACAGGAATTGTCAGGAAGATTAGCCAAGTGGGCCATAGAATTAAGTGAGCATGAAATAATCTATCAGCCTAGGACTGCAATTAAGTCTCAAATACTAGCTGATTTTGTTGCTGACTTTAGTAATAGCATTGTATCTGAAGTAGAAAAAGAGTTACAACTCTTTAACGGTGTTAATCCAGGCCTATGGACCTTGTTCACCGATGACTTTTCAAATATAAAAGGCGTCGGCTTAGGCATAGTCTTGATATCACCCACGGGTGAAAAGACACGACAAGCTATAAAGTGTTATCCTATCACTAACAATGAATCAGAGTACGAAGTTGTTATTGCAGGGCTTGAACTCGCACGGGAGCTCTCAATCGAGCAAATTGTGATAAACAGCGACTCCAACTGGTAGTAAATCAGATATAGGGGACTTACATCACTCGAGAGACTAGAATGCAATAGTATCTTGAAAAAGCACGAGAGCTCGTGAGACAATTCAAAACATGGAAGGTAATGCAAATACCTAGAGAGGAAAATGCAGAAGCAGATGCATTAGCTAACCTCGCAGCAGTCACGGAAGTAACGAACAAAGACAATACAATTGTCGTTCAACTATTTCATTAAATAATAGACCAGGACAGGAATGAGGTAACTTTCAACAACCTAACCTGGGACTGGAGAAACGAAATTCTTAATTTTTTCAGAATGGCACCGTAACTGAATACAGGAAAGCAGCTCAAGCACTTCACCGCAAAGCTGCACGGTACTGCCTTATTCGCAACTCACTTTATCGCAAGATGTTCGGAGGACCCCTAGCTAAATGCCTCGGACCTAACCAAACGGAATTTGTGATGTAAGAAGTCCACGAAGGACACTGTGGAAATCACTCAGGGGCGAGATTCTTAGTGAAAACACTAATCAGAGCTGGATACTATTGGCCTAAGATGGAAGAAGAAGCCGAGAATTTCGTATCCAAATGTGACAGATGCCCAAGGTTTGCCAATAACATGCATCGACCAGCGAAATTATTACATCCAATAATATCCCCACGGCCTTTCATGAAATGGAGTATGGACATAGTGGGACCTCTTCCCACAGCTAAAGGACAGGTACTGATTTTACTCGTACTAATCGACTATTTTACAAAATGGATAGAGGCAAAAGTGTTCAAACAAGTGCGAGAAAAGGAAGTTAAAAGGTTCTTATGGCGAAACATAATATGCCGCTTTGGAATACCAAAGGAAATCGTGTGTGATAATGGCCCACAATTCATAGGCTCGCAAATCACAAAATTCTTCGAAAGTTGGCAAATCAAGCGGATCACTTCAACGCCATATCACCCCGTGGATAATGGTCAAGCTGAGTCAACGAATAAGGTCATCATCAACAATCTAAAGAAGCGGCTGGATAAAGCCAAAGGGAATTGGCCTAATGAGTTACCAGCGGTACTATGGGAATACAGAACAACTTCAAAGATAGCCACAGGAGAAACTCCTTTGCACTTGTTTATGGTTCAGAAGACTTAATACCTGTGGAGATTGGCAAACCAAGCATAAGGTTCTCAATAGCCATGGAAGGTGAAAATGACGACGAATTAAGGACCAACCTGGATCTGCTCGAACCACAGAGAGAAGCAGCATTGATACGGATGGCAGCTCGAAAGCAAATCATAGAGTATTATTACAACTGTAAAGCTCATCTCAGATACTTTAAGATTGGGGAGTTTGTCCTCAAAGAAGTCTTTCAATCAACGAAAGAAGCAGGTGCAGGAAAGCTAAATCCAAACTGGGAAGGACCTTACAAAATCCGAGGCATAGCTGGGAAAGGTGCCTATGAGTTGGAAGCTATGGACGGCAAAGTTCCACCAACAAGTTGGAACGCCATCCATCTAAAGAAGTATTACTTCTAAAAGAAAAGAATACTCATCGTCAGGTATCACACGTTCGATTATATTTTGAACATTTAAAAATTTTACTAACTTTTTTAGATGATAGGCACAAAGCTAACCCATCACCAGATGATGATATTAGACCTGCAAAGACGCGAGGAAATAACACAATTCCCGGTCTAGGGTTACACTTTTTGATGGACGTTTTAAAAGGGTTAAGCAGTCATCATCTAAAAAACTATATACCTTCGAGTCCGGAATGTTTTTCCTTTTCAGGAAAAGGACCACAAGGAAGGAATAATCAAGTGCTCGAGATTTCATTCTTCAAAGCTCAAACACTTGGGGGACTATACAGTATGGAAGGCTAAGACGAAGCAAAGAAGACTATCAGAAAGTCAAAAGCTCGAGCCTGAAGACCCATCTACCCAACGAGACAAGTGACACGAGCAGAATCGAAAGAAATCAAAAGAGCCATCCAAATACAAAGCCTAATGCAAAAAGCAAAAACCTTCGAACATATTCAGGTTGAAAGGCAAAATATTAGTCACGAGAAAGAAATGTACATCTTTATACTTATTCAAAGCTGTTGTAACAAAAACAGTTAGGGGTAAAAGATCATCATCAATGTACTCATTCAAAAAATTGTTCTCAAATAAAACAGTTATGGATGAAAGATCTAAATCCTTGTATTTGTTCAAGAAACTGTTATCAAATAAAAATAGTTACGAATAAGAAAACATTTCCCTCGTACTTATTAGAAAACTGTTTCCAAAACAGTTGCGGGTAAAAACCCCAATCTTTATAAAAACTGTTACTAGTAAAAAATGGTTGTTTCCTTGTATTAATATCGAAAAACTGTTACCTATGAAAAACAGTTACGAAATATAAAATTATATCAAATATGTTAAAACTAAACAGTTGCAAACATGAGTTTTAGACGATAACCAAACACATGTAAAATGTCATGGAAGTTCAAACAAAAAAATTTCCTTGGAAACATTCTTAAACATGTGTAAAATTCCTATCACTCTATTGCATTATCATGAAGTTGAGACGTCTTCTTCATGTCAATTATAAAGGGCCCTCTTCCATAAACTATGCCTACTACAAAAAGGCACACATTTGATATGAGACTGTGCCTATTACAAAAAAGGTACGAGTAGTCTAAAGCATTCCCCATGCAAAACTCGAAGGTAAAACTAAAACCTCGAAAAGGAATCATGCAAAAGACTTAAAGAGTGAAACAAAAACTCAACAAAAGTCGAACTTACATTTATATATTAAAACGGCTAAAACTAAGTATTAACTTATACTTAGCCGTATAAAATTTTTATATACATTGTGGTGCCCCTAAGTTGTCATTTGGGGACTAAAAGGAAATCCAAATTTACCCCCGATGGGACTGGGGGTAACCACCAACTGATACAAAGAAAAAGAAAAAAAAAGGGATAAACCAACTAACAGTGGCAGAAGGAGCGGGAGCAACTGGAGATGAAGAGGCATGAGCGGCTGGAATCTCACCATCAGGTGAAGAGAGGTTATGACCTTGTTGAGCCTTCTCCATGGCTTCTTTAGTTTTGGCTATTTCAGCACTAAGGTCAAAACCCTCTTGATTCATTTCCATCAATGTGTCAAGGCGAGAATTCATATACGCCCAGCTCACATCGACATCATCCACCTCTTCCAAATCTTCATAATCCTTTGCCCATACTTGAAGCTCAACTCCCAATCCGTCTTTCTACGCTTCCGCAGCTTCATGGGCGGCCTTTAATGGAACAATTGACTCCTCTAAAGTTTGAGCTTTGTCTAAAGCCCTATTAAGGTCTTCTTGAGTACGAGTGAGTGATTTCATGAGCTCGCCTGAGTATTCCTCCTTCTTCCCCAACAAGTTCTTCAAGTCTCTAATGTCCTATGAGGCACGGGACAGCTGCTCCACGAACGAAGACTCCAGAACACTCTTATCTTTATCAGCCTGACTGCAAGAAGCCCTCTCCACTGCCAATTCTGCTGCCATGAGTCTCATCTGCCGCTTCAAGGTACTCTTTTCCTCTTGTAAAGCATCCATGTCAATCCTTAATCTATCATACTGTGCTCTCCAATTATCAACATCGGCCTGCAAATCTCTTGTCTCTTGGTCCGTGCTTGAAATCCTCTTCATAAGCTCCATGCCTATAAGGTTAATCTAAAAGAAATAAACCAGTCAGATATGGTAAATTTCATATACGAGAGTGAAAGAGGATAACTTGCATCATACCTTCAAAGAAGTATGCACGACCTCATTGGCCCATGTAAGAGCACCGTGGCTGGCTAGCTTTGTTTCTCAGAGGGACCTATCAAAGGCTTGAGCCACACTTCAGGCTCGCCCGTTTTCTTGAAAAGATTCACCTCAGCTGGAACCTCTATTACCACCTGCCGCATCTCTCTGCTGGAAGACCCTACTTCCCTAAAGGAAGGCATGGAAGCTGGAGAAGCCACGGGCAAAGAAGCAGGCACAGAGAGTTGAAGATTTGAAGAAGTTACAGGAAAAGCAACAGCAGAAGTTGAAATAGCCAAAGGAACAGACGAAGCAGCTTCTCTCAAAGAATCAGGAAAGGCAGCAGCCAAAGGGACGTCGTCAGGAGCAAGATCAACACCCTCATGAATAGGGGAATGTGAAACATCATCAAGGACATGGGGCTCAATCACAGACACGGAAGGCAAGGTTAAGGTTGTAAGCTCATTATCTAAAACCACTCGCCTTCTCCGTGGCCTGTGACTAAAGCACCATCTTCTTCTTCTACAGAACGAGACTCACTAATCTTCCTCAAATGAACCAATAATAATTTCCTGGGCTTTAGCCAAGGAAATCTTCGAGATAGATGAAGCAGACACCACACGAGCAGAAAACCCTATTAAAAAGGGAAAAAAAGTTAAATGACAAAAAAAGAGACTGGAGTAAGGAAAGAAGCAAGAACAAGAGCTTCACTTACCGTGGGTCTTTACTTGCCAACCATACCTCCCAGCGAGGTACTTCCAAGATCTTTAGTCTGAAGGAGCAACAAACAATAATTTTTCTACCCAATCACGAATACCGGAGACATTCTCAACAGTATTCATGATTGCAGAGAAAAGAAAAAATAGACACGGTGTTAATAAAACATCGCAAGTCAAAGAAAGAAAAAATAAATATGAGCTAAAGCATACTCACGTGCGCGATTCCACTTCTCAGGGAAGGGAAGATTTTCTTCACCCACTAAACCAACAGTGGGTACAGCAACGTACCGGAGGTACCAACCCCTATCCTTATCATCTCCAAGGGTTACCAGCACTCTTTTGCTTCTAGCAGTCAGAGTAAAAGCCCCTTCATGAAATAAGGTAGGAGATTAAAGGTGAATAATATGGTTGAAGGTAAAAGGAACTGAGGCTAAAGAAGCCAAACTCCTAAGACATGCGACAACTCGCCACACAAGCGGGCCAACTTGTCCTAAGCAGATTTTGAAAAAATGGCAAAACTCAATTATAACTGGGTCAATGGGGGGTCTAAACCCTAAAGTGAAAGGATACGTATAAATAAAATAATATCCCGTCTTGTAAGATGTTATTCTTTGATTACTATTCGGAATATAGACAGGAAAGTCAGACTTCCAAAAGCACTCCCTCCGAACAAGGGAAATCTGACCCTCAGTTATAAGGGTTGGATATCTTTCGACACTATCAAGAGAAGAAGATTGATCTACAAGAACTTGACTATCCCTAGCAAAAACAAACTCAGCAGGGACAATTTCATCGACTCCAGGTTCACGAAGGCGTTCGCCTCTACCTCTAGACAAATACCGAGAAACCCTAAATCTCGGAGAAACTGGAGATATAGTGGAAGGAGGAGGAACTACCTGAGAAGAAGAGGAGCCCCTCGAAGGAGTGGATCCTAGACTTCTAAGTCTACCACCCCTCCGACTCCTAGTCGGAGCAGAAGATGGTGCTAAACTTTCAACATCTATTACTCTTTGAGGTAGGTTTGAAGAAGACATGTTTACAAAGGCAAAGAAGAAAATTCTTTACAAAGACAAAGTTAGAAAAGTGTTTCGTGGAAGCAAAGAAAAGAAAACATGTATTTATACTTGAAGACAACCGTCAAACATGAAGAAAAAGGAAAATAATGATGAAAAGTCATAATTGAAGGTGTCACTTCGAGACTGGCATAGCCGCAAAAATCCCTAAAAGGTGCCGAGTAAATGCAGAACCAATCCGAAAAGGACACATGGTATGAGCATTAAATGAAAGTGAGAAACGACGCCTATGGTGCAGAGAAGGATACAATGATTCAAGGAAAAGCGACGGCAAAATATTCCCACCATAAATTAATATCCACTTACCAAATATTAATCGTTAAATAAATGGTAAGTGGGGGGACTATATGTATTGCTAAAAAAGAGTTTCACACGTAAGCCAGCTTTTGACAACTCAGCCAGTTACGTGGACACAGGAAAACACGACAGCTGGATGTGATTCTTTGAAGAGGTATGGTCCAAAGAGGCACGGTTCAGTAAACCCACGAACTTATCAATCACGAGAAACTCAACTTGATCAAAATGGGAGAGAGACACGGTCAGAATAAATCTAGACAAAGCTACGGGCAGATTCAAGGACCCACAATTGATTACTCGAACGTTATGTAACCGAATCCCAATTACCGTTATCCTTTGTAACGCCTCATTAATGTCATAATTAGTCACTAATGAGTAACCATAGCAAGAGTCGTACATTATAAGAATCTCCTATATAAGGGAGGGGAATACGGCTTGTAAAGGCATCTGATTCTCGAATACAATCAACTTCGATCTTCTATATTTCTGCAATATTGTCTATTATTCATTTTTCTCCATTATCTTGATTATCAGTAATCCGTATTCATCTTAAAATAAGCTTTAGTCAAAGGGTATAATTCTTTGGTTAAACAAGTACTGGAATAACACATACTAAGCAGGGTCAGGAACCCTAATCATGCAAATTAGGGATTCTCATATGAATCATTAGGGATTTAGCAGAATAGACAGAATAAGAAACATCAGAAAAGCCTAACGGCAAGCAAATAACACCAGGAATTACAGAGTATACATGAAAGCAAAGTAGTCATGCTAGAACAGGTAAACACTATCGCAAATAAACTCAGACTCATAGACTGACCCCAGAAAATTTAGGGTTTTCTATCAAAATGAATCAAACAAATCGGGAAAGACTCAAATAATGTTTAAACACGATAGAATCATGAAATAATACTAAGAAACCAGAAAAAGAACTATTTTTGTAAGGATTTTAAAACCCTAGTTTTGAAAAACGAAGAATCATTTTGGGAAACAGGAACATCTTTAAGGAAAACATGGAAAAACCTCATAATACGTATAGATCTGTTACAGATCTAAAAGAATCGGAAGGTTTAAAGTTAGGGTTTTCAAAGAGAACCCAGAAAAGAGGAGGAAACCTCAAAATATTATCGGTTTCAACCAGAAAGTGTAAAGATCTTACTCGGACGGCCATGGGTGGCCGGAAAAAATGGAATGAGATCATAGGAGGTGAGTGAACCGCCTCTGGTTCACTGAGGGCCTCAAAAGTGGTGACACGTTAAGGAGGGAGCCATAAGGCTGTAGATGGTGGAATCAACATGGATTCCGGCAAGGCGACGGCCGGAGAAGAGAGGAGACAGACTCAGCAGGTGGAGCGTCTAGAGAGNGGTGTTAATTAAGGTACATTTTAATCTGGGTCGTTGATTTGAATTACCCAACGGCTTAGATTAAAAGGGGATTGGGCCGGGTGAGATTTGAAGATTGGGCTGGGGGTCTGTTGGGTTATTTAATTGGGTTAGGGATTAGGCTAATTTTAGGCTATAATTGAAATAAAAAGGGCTTGCTGTTAATACCTAATTAAATTAGATAAAATAATTTATAAAAAATAGCTAATAATTGTATAAAATGAAATTGATGCTTAGAAAAATAAATCAAAATGATTAATTAGTATTTAAAATATAAAATGAATAATTACTGGGCCAAAATAGCATAAAACATATGATTAGGCTATAATTGCAAAGTTATTGTAATTATAGCCAAAGAGTGCCAATCTGGCTAATTGTAAAATAATTTGGTCTCAATAGGATTAAAAATAATATATTAAGTCAAGAAATATTTTTGAAATCATTTGTAATGAAATTTATAATTAATTATTAGAAATGAAAACACTGGATGAATAAAAATAAATTAATAAAAAATGGTAAAATTATAGAAAAATACCAATTGTTATGGGAACCTTATTTTGAAGGTATATATGCAAGTTACAAATAATTTGAGGAAAAATTGGGTATCAACACTAGCTAGGACCCACTCTGATCATTGCCCCTTGCTTGTCAAGCTCAAAAATAGCACACAAGTGGCCTTAGTCAAGCCCTTTAGATTCGAATCTATGTGGTGCAACCACCCAACGTTCCAAGCACTCATCAGAGACTCATTCGCAAATCACTCCACCCTAATACCTTCCTCCACTAGGTTCAAAGAAAATGCAATCAATTGGAACAAAGTCACCTTTGGCAACATATTCTACAAAGAAAGAGATTATTTGCCAGGATAGCTGGGATCCAAAAATCCCCTAGCTATCATTCTAGTCATTTCCTCCAGAAATTATAAAACACTCTTATTGAGGAACTTGACTCGATCCTAAAAATGAGGAAGATATTTGGAATCTAAAAGCCAGAATCAATTGGTTCTCTGATGGTGATGCCAACACCAGTTTCTTCCACACCTCAACTCTTAATAGAAGAATGAGAAATAAAATTCTTTCCCTTAAAGATGAATCAGGAAACCGACAGTATGAGCCCCTGGGAATCAAAGAATCAATAGCCAAGTTTTTCCAAGAGCTCTACTCCACATCCCACTCTCAGTCACCCATGCACACTACCACACATAGTCCTCAAAGCCCTTCATTGTCCAACATCCAGAAACCCACCATTGTCATGCCTCTCAGGGATAGTGAAATCAGAAGTGATATCTTCTCCTTCAAACCCTTCAAAGTGCCAGTCCCTGATTTCCTGCACCCCTTCTTCTACAAAAAACATTGGGATACAATGGGGAAAGATATCATCCAATTCTGCAAAAATTGCTTCTCAACAGCAACAATGCTCCCATTGATGAATGATACCCTTTTGTGTTTAATCCCAAAATATCCCCAGGCATTCATGATTAAAAACTTCAGGCCATAGGTTTTGCAATATTGTTTATAAAATTGTGACCAAAATCCTAGTAAACAGAATTAAACCTTACATGTCCCATATCATAGGTCCTAGCCATGCAAGCTTCCTCTCCAACAGGAGAGCATCTGATAATGCTATCATAGTCCAAGAATACATCACCCACTTTGGGAAGATGAGAGGCAAATCACCTCACATGATCCTGAAGATTGACCTGGATAAGGCTTTTGACATAATAGAATGTTCCTTCATTAAGGTGACTTTTTATGTCTTCAACTTTCCCACTGCCACCATCAACCTCATCATGTCTTGTGTTATTTCATCCTCTATCTCTATCCTAGTGAATGGGGAGCAGACTAAATCCTTTAACCCTACCAGAGGTATTAGGCAGGGTGACCCTTTATCACCCTACTTCTTCATACTGTGTATGGAAAGGCTCTCCAGGGTTATTGAGAGGAATGTCCAACAAAATCAATGGTCCCCTATTAGCATTAACAGATCTAGCCCTAAGATATCCCACTTGTTCTTTGCTGACGATCTAACTTTTTTTGCTACAGCTAATCAGAGAAACTGTACCACAATCATCAATACTCTTAATTCCTTCAATCAGGTTCAGGTCAAAAGATCAACCTTAGAAAATTCAGAGTCTTTTTCAGTACTAACTGCCAACCCCACCAAATGGAGTCCATCTCTAACAGCCTTGCCATTTAGGCAATAACCAACTTTGGCAAATTACCTAGGGTTCTCCATTTTTCACAAGAGGCCCACCCACAATGATTTCCAATTCATCTTAGACAACCTTCACACAAAATGGTTGGTGGGAAAATAAACATGTTACACATGACTGGGAGGACTACCTTACCAAAAGCTTCACTAAACATTATCCCTAACCACATCATGCAATACATCAAACTCCCCTCCACGATATCTAAGGAGATTTATAGAGTCCAAAGGAATTTCATCTGGGGTACCACCCTAATAAAAAAAGATGCATCTTGTCTCCTGGGATACAATCACAAAGCCTAAGGCCCAGGAAGGCCTAGGAATCCAAAAGGCAGATCTGAAAAATAAAGCCATCCATTCAGGACTGGCATGGAGGCTCTACCAGAACCCATCCTCCATCTTGGAAAAACTCTCATCGTTAAGCACTGTAACTGGAGGCATCTCCCAAAAAAGCTAAATCAAGCATTTGGCAATGCATCCTCAAAGGGTGGGAAACATGCATTTAAGCCAAAAGATGGGTTGTCCACTCAGGGAACAGAGTCAGCTTCATCAATGAACCTTGGATCCCAAACCACCCATCGGTCAGATCCATGATTAAAGGTCCTCTTAGTCCACAACAGTGGCATCAGTCCATAACAATGGGACTTGGTATTTCTCTTCCATCTCCCTAAACATTCCCCCAGTCTTAAAAACATCCTTCTAAACACATTCATACCATCCAACCCTATAAAGGAGGACATAATGATCCGGGGAATCACCACCAATGGAATCTTCACCTCAAAGTCAGCCTACCCTCTCCTGGAAAACCTTGCCCAACCAGACTGTGCAAACACAAGTAACAACTATTTGTGGATCTGGAAACTAAGAGTACCAAAAAAGATCAAAATTTTCTTTTGGCTCCTCTTTCACGAAAGGCTCCCCACTTGAGCTTTCCTCCACCACATTGGTATACATCTGGATCCTATGTGTTGTTTCTGTACAAAGGTAATTGAGACATCTGCTCACATCTTCTTCCAACGCCCCAACACAAAAATATTCTGGGGAAATCTAGTCACAAAAAGTACCAATAAAACTCAAAGCAAGAACATCTCTTTCACTAGTTGGGATTGGCCCACCACATGGGCCTCTCTAAAAAAGAAACCCTTCAACAATATCATCACTTGGGAAGACCTACTCCCTTTTTGCTTCTAGCAGATCTTGCATACCAGGAACAATAACCTATTCAAAAATAAGAAGGAGAAAGTCAATACAAAAGTTGCGTTGGCAAAATAAACTGAGTATATCACTGTATCGACGGACAGAACACCCACAAAAGAGAAAACTATATGGGTCAAATGGACATCTCCTCTAAATAACACATATAAACTTAACACTGAAGGGACTGCAGTTGGGAACCCGGGAAAGGGAGGAGTCTTCAGAAATGCAAGCGGAAACTGGATGTTGGGCTTCAGGGAAGCATGAAACACACTACCAACACACATGCAGAGCTACTTGCAGTGCTGAGAGGATTGCAAATTGCTGAAGAAAAGCAGTTAACGCCTCTAGAAATCAACACAGACTCCACGGAGGTAATACGAATGCTTAACAACGAAAACCTTATTTTTGACTCAATTATCTTTGAACAGGTCAATCGTCCAAAGTCTAAGAGACGTGGTGGTGAAACACAGCTACAGGAAGACAAACAAAATCGCGGACATACTAGCAAAAGAGGGTGCGAAGAAGGATTTTTTTGATAATCTTTTTGTAACAGTAGTTCCTCCGGTGTTTTCTACTCATGTTTTTTGGACAGACATCGCAGGAACTGCTTTCTCAAAATAAGTTTTAGACTGTAATAGTGCTAACTATGCTCATAGCGAGGGGGAACTAGTATACCCCCTCTAAACAATGCTACTGCGCTCTACCCTAACAGGTAGAATTTTAATTAATGTTTGAAATGCACCATTTTCACCTAAAAAAATAACAACGATGGACTGGTTAGTTTATCCAAAAATCACGTTACAAAAAAAATTAATATCCCTATTTGTCTGGAAAAAAATAAAGGTGTGTTTTTATTATTGTCTTACACAAGGGCGGCTCATATACATGTGTGGCCTAGAGACAAAGTTTAATGTGAGGCCTAAATTTTTAGAAGAAAGTTATGATATTTATTTTTATTTGAAGTCTATTTTTCTATTTTTTCGAGATGCAAAGTTATTAATAATTATTTTATAATTTATTTCCTCTAATAATTTCTTTTCAATCGATAATGTAGCCAACACATTTAGTGGGCGTTTGGACATAAGAATTGTAAAATTTCGGAAAAAGTGAAAAAAATATTTAACTGAAAATGGTATTTAAAAACTAGAGTTGTATTTGGACATGAATATATTTTGAGTTGTTTTTGAAGTTTTGTGAGTGATATTAGTGAAAATTTTGAAAAATAACTTTTTGGAGTTTTTCAAATTTTCGAAAAATTCCAAAATCCATCTTCAAGTGAAAATTTAAAAATTTATCGCCAAACACTGATTTTGAAAAAAAGTAAAAAAAATTTGGGAAAAAGTGAAATTTTCTTATATCCAAATGGGCTCTAAAACTATCTTGAGACATTGTAATCTCAGCTAAGATTTTATCAATTATATCTTGAAAAACTTATTTTTTTAGGCTACTGTTATCAATTTTGTATGAAAAGTATTAAGTATTATTTTTTAAATAACTATAAACCTATTATTTCAAAAAAAAATGGGGTCTTCTAAGGCAAAAGTCTTACTTGGAACAACGTTAGAGCCGACCCTGGTCTTACACAGTATAGTACCTTCTTTAGAGGAAGTAAGTGATACTCCATTTGGTCCATAATAAGTGATGTTTTAGTCTTTGGTACACCCCTTAAAAAAATACGAACTCCTAGAGAAAAAAGATGGATTTACTCTTAATTAATTGTTATCTTGACACATTGGGATATGTAAATAAGGCAAAGCTTGAAAAAATAAAACTAATTCCTTGTGAATTATATAAAAAAAACATTTATTTATGCTAAAATAAAAATACCAACCTATTATGGACCGGAGGGAGTGACCTTTGCATGCATTTGGATTTGCATCGTCCACTTCTAACAAATAAAAAATAAATGTTTTTACTTTTAACTTTTCAATCTCAATTTATTACCGGGGAAAAATTATGAGTGTCTTGGCTTTAGCGCACAGTACAATCCTTTGAGGCTTTCACGTTCATATTGTATTCCACATTTTTAGTTTTTCTTCCACGCATTTGTATTTTCAAAATCTTAGTCTGAATTTATTGATATTGTTAGGTTGCACACTTGCAATATTTGGTTAACTCTTTTGTACACAGGAGTGTTAGGGTCGTTTGGTTGGAGGTATTTAGAAAAAATAATACAAACATTAGTTATGTGTATTATTAATACTTTGTTTGGTATATTTTTAACCTATGTAAGCTATACATCATACTTGGTATTATCCTATGTATAAGTAATGCATAAAAAACTATGACATTAGTAATACCAAGGCTATTAATGCATGTATTAGTATAGTTAAAGACATAATTGTCCTTAAAGTTCCTTAAAGCTAGAGAATATAGAGGGCAATTTTGTAAATAACTAAATTATGCAATGCATTATAATTTTTAATACACCACACCAAACATTAGATAAGAAATAATATCTGCATAACTAATGCTTGTATTACTAACCCATGCATTACTAACTCATGCATTACTAATGCCCTTTATTTCGCATTATTCAGATACATACATTAATTATGCTGTGTTTTACTCAATAGGAATGTTTAGTTGAGAAAAATTTAATTAGAGGGGGCCTCTTTTGCCAAATCGTGCAAGTTGAGTGTCAATAATATTTGTATTTAACCTTCATGTGATTGGAAATCCTCTATCACAAAAGCCTGGAACATATAATGGAAGATTTTCCTTTAAATGGATTTTAAGAGACTAGTTGAAGATCTTGGTCCACCAAATTAATGTGCTCCATACCGAATATGCCATTAAAAGCTCAAATGCATATCAACTAGGGGTGACAAATGGGTTGTATTTGGGTCGATTATGATGCGCTGACTCATTAAATAAGTTATTGTCCAACTCTGCTTAAAGTTTACTTGAGTTGAGTTGGACGCGGTCAAGATGAGCTAAACAATGGATTGTAATCCAACTCGTCTAAATTGACCCAAATATTTGTATTATTCTCAACTTTTAAACAAGTATATATAAAAATTATCTTATGTTCTGAAATAAATATCAATTCATGCCAAATGAATTCTTTTCTCAAATTGGATTTAGAATTTTATTTGATAGTTCTTCATCTTATAATAATAATAACAAAGATTAGAAAAGTAAAAAAATTGCAAAATTAAAACTTTTCACCCACCCCACCCCCACCCCCGAACCCACATCCACCGTAAATAAAAATATTATTTAGAGTACTTTATTTTAATGTTATAGATAGAGTATTTTCTTTTTCATTTCAACAGAATGGATTTTTTTTATGATGTAGAAAAAGTATTTTTCTTTCATTTCAATAAAATAAGTACTTTTTTTTCATGATGTAGAAAAATATTTTCTTTTTCAAAAAATGAGTACTTTATTTTCATGTCGGAGAAAAAATATTTTATTTGTTTCAACAAAAAAAGTACTTTCTTTTTATGATGTAGAAAAAATATTTTCTTTTTCATAAAACGAGTACTTTCTTTTCCTGTTGTATAAAAGGTATTTTCTTATATTTCAACAAAAGGAATATCTTATTTTCATATTGTAGAAAAGTATTTTCTTTTATTTAAATAAAAGGAGTGCTTTCTTTTATTTTACTGTGATACCTAACATATAGCTCAGTATCATCCTTTATTTTATTGATATAAATTTGATTTGTTGTTTTCTCTGTTATGATAATATGTCTCTTTATTTTCAGTTTTTTTTTCATGTTTGATGATTATTGTCAATAACAGGTAGTTAGGGGTGGGGTTGGGTGGAGTATGGGTGAGAGTTGAGGGTGGGTTGGGGGGTGGGGTATGGGTGGTGGGTGGGGTGATGGGGGTTGGTGGAGATGGGGAAGGTTGAAGAAAATTTTTAGAAAATATTTTCTCTTCTTTCTATACGGAAAATAATTTCTATTAATTGAAGAAAAATGAATTCATAAAAAAAATATTTTTCAAACATTTAAACCAGCCAAAAAAGGAAATATTAGAAAATATTTTCCAGAACATGGGTCAAGGTAGAATTTTAAGATGAGATTTTTTCCTTCCTATACCATATAAGAAACCTTATTACCAAAAATGTGATGTTCTTAAATTACCCGCCCAGTCCACATTTTTCCTACAATTTATATACCATACGGTAATTACTTTAATAGGGCAGAATCATCCTATAATAGCGCGCCTAAAATCTGGAAAGAATCTTCTTATAATGGCGCGACATTAAATTTATAATTGAAACGGATCTGCATAGTTTTCTCTTAAACTCCAATTCAAAAAAAAAAAGACGACAATATAGAATTCAAATTGTAGAATTCAAATTCCAGATATCAAATAGGCGAAATCAAATTGTAGAATTCAAATTGAAGAAATCAAATTGTAGAATTCAAATTCCAGAAATTAAATAGGCGACAATATATTCAACAAAATCAACTCAAACTGTAGAAACCAATCAGTAGATATTTTGTTCTTCGTCTTTTTTTTCGCAATCCAGAAATCATGTCAAAAATCCTTATCATGCTACAGTTGAATGGGAATTGGGATAACTATGGCAGGTTTAGAGATTTTCAATTTGATGGCATTGTGATAGATGAGAATGCAAGCTACAGTATGTTAATTTCTACAATTGCAGAGCAATTATTGATTGATACTTCGAAAAAAATTATAGAAATCAAATACATTGTGAACGACAGTTGTCCTCCAATGGAGATACGGAATGATATGGGGGTTCGTGTGTATATGGAGACCAAAAAGGAGAATAAAAACTTAGGATCATATTTGTTATGTATAAGTGTACGAGATTTCAATGTGGAATTGGCTATCACCAACGATAACATCAGTGCAGGTTTATTATGTTTAAAATTGCATAGAATTCATTTTTTACTGTATTATCTACAAAATTACTACATTTGAAGATAATTAAACTACAAACCAGTAAAGGAAGTATAAAGCAATATTGTTTGCGAGATTATCTACAAACTTACTACATTTATACTACAAAATAAACCACAATCTATGTTTAAAAAATATTGGCTTCAACATTTTGTTTTCATCTACAAAATTTGAACAAAAGCTATTCAGATAAATTACAAATCAGTTTAATTATGTATGAAGCAATATTGTTTTCAAAAGTATCTACAAATTGATATAGTTACACTACAATTTAACTACAATCTATGTGGGGGAAAAAGATGACTATAAAATATCTTCACTATATCTACAAATTATCTATAAAGATTCTACAAAATGATAAATGGCACTGTTTATCATTATTTTCATGCAGGTTCGTCTGGATCCCTAAAGTTACTTTATATGTCATCCTCTCCAGCTGTAGAGGAATATCAAAGTGAAATAATAACAGAAGATACGCAAAGTGCTATTGAAGAAGGACAAGTGTATCAAGACAAGCAAATTGTAGCTGCTGCAATGAAGCACTATTCTGTGATGCACAAGTTCCAGTTCAGAGTTAAAAGATCTAGCCATAGAAGGTATGGAGATATTTGTTGTGAAAAGATCATTAAAAACAGTGTTTTACTCGAGCTATGTGTTTTTTACACATTGTAGATAAATTGTAGTTAAATTTTAGATTATGTTACTTTATGTTAAAATATTCCTTTTGTTTCATCTACATTTATAATCTTTATTAAATATTATATTTTTTTGTAGCTACTGGCTTATATGCGTTGGTGAAAATTGTCAATGGCACTTCAAGGCAACGTCAATTAATGATTCCACAATGTTAAAGATAAGGAGTTTCAACCGACAACACACATGCTCCTTAATGGACGATACATTCATACAACTCAAACGTACTGCAACTGTAGTTGGTAGCATGGTCATTCCAAAGTATTGTGATCCTAAGACTGTTTACACACCAAAGGACATACAAATTGACATGTTATCCGAACACGAAGTGAACCTAAATTACATGCAAGCATGGAGAGCAAAGGAAAATGCCTTACAGTTTTTGAGAGGGCATCCTGCTGACTCATACAGCAAATTGCCAAAATATTTTTATATTCTTGAGGAGACTTATACTGGTTCAGTTGTTAAATTGAAGAAGACAACAGATGAATGCTTTTTATATGCATTTGTTGCTCTTTGTACATCAATAAGTAGTTGGCAACATTGTAGGCCAGTAGTAGTGGGTGATGAGACATTCTTAAAGTCAGCCTACAAGGGGATTATGCTGACAGCAAGCACCATGGATGCAGCAGGTAAAAAGTGTAGAAATTTTGTAGTTTTTTTTGTAGGCAGTCCATAAAATGTAGATATACTGTAGATATTTTGTAGTTATTTTGTAGTCAGTGTATAACATATAGATACATTATCGATATTTGATAGGTATATAGTAGTAATTATGTATTTATATTTTTATATATATTTTCAAAATCTGCCAGTTAATTTTTTATTAAATAATAATGTAGGTACAATATTGCCCTTGGCATATGCTGTGGTTGATTCGGAAAACGACGCATCGTGGAAGTGGTTCTTTGAGCAATTCAAGCAAGCATATGGTGAAAGACCTTCAATGTGTGTTGTTTCGGATAGGAATGAGAGTATCTTGAAGGCAATATCAATTGTCTATCCAGGAGTTCCACACTACTCTTGCATGTGGCATATTTGGACAAATATAAGGGCAAAGTTCAAGAGGGGTCATCTACAATTACATGAATTGCATTTTGCTACAGCACGGTCATACACTCTGGATGAATTTAATGAAAGGATGTCGAAGATTGAAGAGATAGACCCGCGTGTTAAATCATACCTATATGATATCGGCTATCATAGATGGTCAAGAGTACATGCAACGGTGAATAGAACTTGGACAATGACATCAAAAATTGCAGAGTCGTTAAATGTTGTAACAAACGATGCAAGAGAGCTGCCAATATTTGACCTTTTAGAGTATATGAGAACACTACTAGAACGTTGGACCAACGAGAAGTTATTGAAGGCAAATGGTACTTTCACATTCCTTGGGTCCAAATTCAACAAAGAATTGGAGAACAACATAACATTATCGCAGAAGCTTAGGGTAAGATCTGTTTATTTGGTGGAGAAAAAAGAAATAATTTAATATGTAGTATGTCCAGATTATAGATAAATTGTAGACAAATTGTAGATAATTTGTAGGTTGTAGATAAGTTGTAAAAATTTTATAGATAATTTGTAGATAAGTTGTAGATTATCTATTTGTATGATTGAAATAATAGTTTTTCTGTTTGTTCTGTAATTGTAGGTGAGAGCTTCAACAGATCATATACACACTATGTTAGATGGTGTGAAGCGGTACATTGTGTGTCTCGAAAGCAAAAAATATAGTTGTGGCCAATTCCAACTTGAAGAACTTCCATGTGCGCATGCTTTGGCAGCATTAAGGCACATGAATGAAACTTATGAAAACTATTGCTCTCCGTATTACACAAAGGAGAGACTACTGCGTACATATGAAATACCAGTAAATCCTCTTCCTGATGAAAGAAAATGGATTGTGCCACAACATATTACGGATGAAGTAGTAAATCCACCGACGGGAGATAAAAGGCAGCCAGGAAGACCTCAAAGGGAAAGATACAACACATATGATGAAATAAAGTCAAAGAAGTACAAGGTGTCATGTGAAAACTGTGGATGTGAAGGGCATAACAAAAGATCTTGCAAGAATGCGCCCAAAAAGAAATAAATATCATGTAGTTAGAATAGTTTATCAAATAACTGTTAGTGTGTTCAAGTTAGCAGATTTTTGTGTATAATCGTTTAACTTTTTAAAGATCATATGTAGTTAGTTTCAAGTTGATTTTGTGTTGTTAATATATATTTATGTATTGTGTCAAGCATCTAAATTTTTTTTTCATATAATGTAGTTAAATTTTAATATTTATTATCTACAATACAACTGCTAAAAAGAAAAAATTAACTGTAATATACAGTGTTTCCAGATTGTAGCTAAAATGTAGATATAAATGTAGGTAAATTATAGTTTTGTAGATAAGTTGTAGATAATCTATTTCTATGATTGGAGTATTTAATTCTTCTGTTTGTTGTGTAATTTAACTTCAACTGACAGTTATATACATAAAATACCTACAATCTTTAGGGTATTTCATAAAAAATTATGAACATATACAACTACAAAAATATATATAATAACGGCATTGAGTGTTTCCACAATGTAGATCTTGTGTAGTTGGTTTGTAGTCAAATTGTATCATAACATCATAATAACTACGTTTAATATAATGAATATACAATGATGTAAAGATTGAAGAAATGATGATAAACAACCAATTTATACAAGTGAACTACTAAAACTGAATAGAAAATAACAAAACAAAAATATCTGCTGTAATAAAAAAATAAAATATTTGTTCAGAAAGTTGTGTATATCTCCTTCAACTACCAACTAGCATCAACTAAACTAGGAACACATGATACTATTTCTTCTTTCTCTGGACTCTAGTCTTCTCATTCAATGCAGGAGCACCCTTCCTCCTTGCTAGCCTGCCTGTAACCTCGCTTTCACTGATTGACCCATCTTCTAGCTTCTTTATAGCATAGTGCCATAGAAGAGCTCCATAGCGCCTACAGTGTTGGTCAATATCAAAAAGGTCCTCTGGGGGTATTGACAAATCTCCAAGACTAACATATTCTGCAAAGGCAGCCACAAATACACCACAATCGCTGCATAAGACAAAAAAATTAAACTATTTAACAAATGATTATAAAAAAAAATATTTAAACGTTTAGAAAGAGAGAATAGGTTTTTTACAGTGATCCTTCTTTTTGCTGTGGAATCTCCGCAACCATCCACTGAATGCTAAGAGGGTCTGTAACTGGTTTCTCAATGTATGCAGTTGTATTCTTAAAGTTAATGTCTTTACGCTTCCCATAGAAACCAGTGCAAGACAAATACAGAGGGGTGATGACTGAAAACTTATCAACACAGGATTCAACAGCATTATGATGGTGTGAAGACACCATGGAATCATATGCATAAAGCTGCCTATCCGCAATGTCGAAAACGACCAGCAACCAATGAAAATTCTCTACAATGTTCACGGGCATGATGACATAGTCAACTTCATCCCAGGAAACATTAGCAAGAAGTCTATACCCCAAAATATATTCTGCAACATCATCATGGGGTTTAACAACTGAATATTTCTTTTCTGGCGGAGAATTTATGAACTTCTCATAGATTTGTTCAATCTTCGTCTTGAACAAACAATCGGTTGTTGTAAACCTAGTTTTGTTGTTGCTGCCATATTTGCTTCTTTTTCTCAGGTAATACATTATAACATCAATGTGCTGCACAACAAAATAAAATTTACTATAAGCTAAATTGAAATTACAATTACCAACAAAACAGCTACAAATAATTCTACAATGATATCTAAATACAAGTCTACAAGTTAAACTACAAAGTCAGATTTAAAAAAATCAAATAATTAGCTACACTTTAGCTGCAGTACACTGCAACACATGGAACACAACAACTACAATAAGGTCTCTATCATATATATATTTATACTACAAATTAATCTTGTAATGTTCAGCCTATTCTACAAATTCACTACAATTTAACTACAAAAATGAAATACACATATATCTATTTTGTCCTGCATACTAAATATAGAATTTATAGATACAAATCATCAGCAAATTGGATACATAAGGTGCGAACTAAAATACAGTCACACTACATATAAGAAAGACAACATTTATAAGTCTGTCTACATTATATCTACAATTCAGAATACACGTCATGGTCAAACTATTTCATATCTACAACATAACTACATTTAGGATACAAATACAAAAGACACATTATATATTATTAATAGATTCTTTGATACTTACAGAGTCATTGAGGACTTGTCCGGGGTGAGCAAGGGAATAAAACCAGTCCTTCTTATCAACCTTTTCGACTCCAAGGTCTAACCAAGGCTTGATTTGGTTATCCTTTATGGAAAATGGAGCCTTCCTCCTATAACAACAATTAAATATCCAAAAAAAACATAGAATGACTTACAGAAGTAAAAAATAAATGCTGAAATGAAAGTGTCAAATTAGGCAATTCATACCTCTTAGATCTTTTGGCATTACAGTGGTATAACCACTTGTTGAATTTATCTAAGACATCAGGATCTACATCTTCACCTATAACAGTAGTGAAGGGGTGCTTCAGGAAGAAAAATTTAGGTCCAAGAGAGCTGTTGCCTCCCGAATTGTATAGAGGTATGAAAGGTGATCGTGCATGCTTCCCAGGCTTCCCGGTTCTCCCCGAATGCATAGGTGTTGCTTCATCTGGTATGGGCTCGCCATAATTAACCAATTGTGTTAAGTTGTCGGGTAACTCAAATTCATCCAATGTGACCCCCTTCTTCTCAATGCTTGATCCTTCAGCATCACCTACATCCACATGTTGTGCATCTGCACCTTCATTTTCCTATTGCTCAGTGGTACATCTGTCTGAGCTGCTACAGTCACTCCGTGAATCGGGGACTGTGCATTGATATCTTCAATCTCTGTAACATAATACATAAGTTACTTAACAGGAATGTAAATATGTATAAACTACAATAATCCATCTCTGAATGACAGTATGATGTTATACCTGCTTTGTCTTCATCGGCTGCACCTTAAAATTCTGTAAGCAAGTCAGCATGTGCAGGAACATGTTCTAGACAAACTGCAGCTTCAATATGTTGGATTTTATAATTAAAAATGGTAAATAATACTAGATAATATTGCCTTGAATTTGTAGATATATGTAGGAAGTTGTAGAAAAATGTGGATATGCCCTTTTTCAGTTTTATACTAAATGTAGATAGATATATGTATTTTATAGATACATGTGTTGCTGGTGCTTGCATGCACTTGTTCACCAATATTGAACTGAAATTGCTGGTTGTTCACTCCTTTTTGTTGGTCATTGATTTTGGTTGAACTACCAGCAAACTAAATATTTTATGTTAGTTTGAGTATATTGTTTCATATGTCATAAAGTGTTTTGGTATATAAATATATGTCAACTCTTACCTTTGCATCATCCTCATCATTTCTACTGTTTAGCAATTTCAAAACAGTCTTCACAGAATCATCTATAAACAATCGAAGGCCATGTAGTTCTACAAATACATCCTTCCTAAAATCCTCTAGCTTTCCATCAACCTACAAGTTAAAAATATAGTAAGTTGTAAATTTTATAATATGTCCTAACATAAATTAATAAATATGTGCAATTATAGATAGGACTATCTCAGAATGAACAATTCTTTATATATTGTGAAAGTTGTTTATGAATTGTAGATAAATTGTAGATAATTTGTAAATATATTGTAGTTCAGAATATTACCTGCTCAATTCCCTTCTCTAGATTTCTGAGCTTCTTAGCCACAGAGTCATTGTCCTTTTGAGAATCTGTTTGTTTGGGTTCCAATGTTGGAGGATCAGCATCGGGAACCTCAGATGATTGTTCACCTACTTGATCTTCATACTCAATTTTATTTGGCAAAGTAAGCACTACAAGATCTTCTCCAGATTCAATCATGCTTGTAAACTAAATGAGGAAAAAAATAGTTAGTTCAACTAAGGCAGAAAATATAGAGTAATTGTAGATATTATGAAGGCAAATGTAGAATCATAAAAAAATAAAAACTTTACCTTAATGCACTCGGGATTTATCATCTTCTCATCAAAGGAAGCTAGCCAAATCTGCCCCTTAGTAGCTGACCATCTTAATATGCGAGGTATTGAGTCAGAACACCTCGTAGCAAGCTCAGTACCGACGGTCGAGCAACACTCATAAACCCATACTTGCAATGCTAATGAGCATCCCCGTATGAGATAAGAATGTACATGGGGATTTAGCTGGTGCCTAACATATTCCATAATCTGATTGAACGATTTAATACCCTATGGGTATGACTCAAACTGACCAGACTCTACCAAATAGAACCTAAAGTGGTCTATAAAAGACACATGGTCTTTGTCAGAAGGGCAAACAAAAAATTCCAAAAGATAAAGAATGTACAACTTGACTGCATCCTCGTCGTTTACCCAAGATCTATTTGTTACTATGTTTTTCAAATACCTTCTCTACTTTTTTTTTTTTATTAGAAAAATAGATGTTCATTAGTTTTCTAACATAACTAGAAGTATATCCATAATCTGTAACCTGATTCAACAATTTAAACCGGTAATTAAAGCAAACTCTCTCAATGAAAAATTTAATTTTTCACACTTCAAGTGGACTGAAAAATATGATGCATTGGACTTAGTCAGTTCATACTTCATCAGAAGATGACTGGCTTGGTTTTGCATGCATATGGGGGGGAGAGACAGTAAGTAACCAAAACATGTGTTTTTAAAAAGTTTCAAAGTATTTGGAGACAACATCTCTTTTATCTAGCTAGGAATGATAGGATCACACAAAGTGTGGAATCTAAGCACCCCACAATCCACATTATGTGGGGCGAAATGATAAATCATTTCACATTAGTAAAATGCATAATAAGGACACATTAATCTACATTTTATCTACAAATGTAACTACAAAATCACTATACAATAGTTAAAACCCAAATCATTTTCTACAAAAAAATACCTACAAATCTGCTTCAAATAGTACAGCCTACCAACACATATAACTACAAAACACTACAAAAACATCTATAAATATAAACATTGTCTACAAAAATGCAGGAAAAAAAAGTAACTACAAATCTGTTTAAAATTTAAAAGTTAACTAAAATATAACTACAAAATCACTACAAAAAACTACTATTATAAACTGTCGAACATCACAACTACAAGTTATCTTAAAAATTGAGACAATTAATCTACACTTTACTAAAAATGTAAAACACAGATTTTTACATCCTAAAATCAAACTAAAAAACTGGAAACGAAACTAATAAATGTTTACCTTCAACAAAGTTTTTTTCTGAACCAATTTTGGGTGTTTTTTGGAGAATTTCTTCATTTTTTGTTTTGGCGAAGCAGGAGACAACTTGGGTTTCTTTCCTGTTGGAATTTTTGGGACCTCTTCAGCAAAATCATTGTCTAGCAAAACTTCTTTCATTTTTCGTTTGAGTTGTTTGGATGGTGTAGAACTTCCTCCAGCATCTACATCATGTTTATGTTTTGTTCTAATTTCAGCTCGGATTTGTCTGGGAGATGAAGAATGAGCAGTCTCTTCAATTGCATGTCGAGATTTTACTTATTTTTTGGGAGATTTTGGTGTTAACAGCCCCAAATTAAACGAGGGGATATCACCTACTGTCGATTTTTTAGGACTTTTTTTGGAGATTTGATGTTCTTCATGGATTAACTTCAACTTGACTAAAATTGGAAAATAACTTTGTAGAATGATGAGTTCGATTTTCTGTAGAATGAAGGTGTATTTTCTGTAAACAACAGCTAAACGTGGGGGGATATGGGTAAACAACAGCTAAATGTGGGGGAAGTGTGGGGTAAGGAGAGAGAATATTGGGATATACGGTCCTTTAATTAAGCAGTAAAAAACTGCCCATTAATTATACCCTAATTTAATTATGGTATATGATTGGTAATTTGGTATACTAAGTGTAATTATCTCTAACCTTAAACATTGAGGTTAATAAGGTTTACTATGTGGTATAGGAATGTAAAAATTCCTTTTAAGATTGAGCATTTCCATAAGTCAAAGCGGGACAATATCATGGGTTCATTTGGGCTGATGATTTTTGATGGGTTAACTTGGGGTAGCCCAGAACAGTCCATTTTTAAAACTGTTCCAGCCCAAACCCATTGAAACTTCGGCGGGTTGAGCGGGTCAAATGGGTTTGAGTTAGTTTCGTCACTCCTAATATCAACCTAACCTTCGATTCTTCATTACACCGGATGTCTCATAGTAAATCCTTTATTCGAGACAAGGGTCAATGAGTCAGTGTCAGCTCACTTGGGATATGATTTTTGATAGAAGAATATACAAGTTGAGAATTAAAATAGAAAATTAATAGTTAGCCGAGTGTATCTCTTTCACATGCAAGTAGTACTCGTATTATTTTTGTATGTTGTCAGATTTCTAATAATATCTGTTGATTCTTTGGGCTCGATTATCTTATCATCTTATTGAAGCCATTAATTAAGGACATGGCAGTTAAGGAAGAGCCGAAGGGACCAACACATGAGTTGGGCAGAAATCATTTGTAAGGCTATCCATTGGATACCTGCATTGGGTTGTGGTACTGTCTACAAAATTATCATACCTTACTTTTCCAACCAAACACCCGTCTGAATATTCCATATGCATCTGTAAAGTAAGTAGTAGATATACCTCTATTTTCTGTCTTACCTAATCAAACCAGTCTGCAACTTATTTTACTTGATAAAGTCTTAGATTGGTCGTCTGCTTGAGCCGAGAGTCTACCCCTTAGGTAAAGGTAAGATCTGCATACACTAACCTCCTCAAACTCCACTTATGGAATTTTACTGGGTGATTGTTGTTTAATGTCTTAGACTGGGGTTTATCTAATTCAGTTTATCTATTTGACTGGCCTTTAGATTCCATTTTTGTGTTTGGGAAAGTTGTTGTTGCTTAACTTCTTGGATAGATGCTAATTAATCTAGAACAAAATTCACTTGAGGCAAGATTATAATACTTTCTTCATTTAATACTGAGTTTCTATTTTAATTTATAATGTTGTCAGGAAAAACATCCTTAAAACATGTATTGATCAATATCTATTAGAGAAAGATAATGGTCATATCCTGTTATTTTCATTTTTGGAGACAATACTTAGTACGAGAAAGGAAATTTATACAGGGAAGTGTAAAAGTAGGACTAATTTAATTATTTTGTGAAGTACACAGATATATAACTCATGTAAATTGACACTGAGTGCAAAAGGAAGAATTAAAACTAGAAAATCCTTATTAATTTCATAATAAATCCTAACTGCTTCAGGTCTTTCCTTACTACATTGGATTGGATTACAGTCTCAAACTGCTCCCCTCAAACAGATTTTGTGTCTTTGTTGATAATCCTAATGAATGAGCTATAGATTTGACTTCTGCGATCATTGCCACCTGATCGTTGAGCTTGTTGATGGCCGAGCCAACGCCCTGAGTTCAAACATCAAACACAAGTGTGATTTGGCTGAGATATTGCTTTAAAATGTTGCTACAAGTTCAAATCAATTCTAATATGAAAAAAGTTCTCCTAAGATTAAAGATAGCGTAAGGCATACCACGCCAGCAGCTCCAGCTGTGATCGCCATTGGTGCTGTGACTGCGCTCAATCCAGATGAACACATGACAGGGATATTGACTGCCCTTGAAATTGAGTAAGCAGCTGCTAGTGTTGGTGTTGCCTATATAAATGAATAATATCAAAATGAATGACAATTAGATGAGTCAATACTGCAAATCAATAAGCAGCTTCTCAATTGCCTGCCTTTTTTCTTATTATGAAGAGTCATTTCTTCTTCAGTACAGTGTTTTCTTGCTTTTTGTTTCTAATTCAAAGCTTACACCATTTATGGCATGCACTAGGATTGTTCACTTTTAGTTAAGATCAATCAAGGTGATTGCATAGTATCCAAAAATTCAGGTAAGTAAAATCTCTATTAGTACTAGACTACAAACGTGCTATGTTACCTTTTCGATTAAACCAAGGACACCGGCCTTCGATGGAGTAGAGCATTTTCCTCCTTCTGTTTGGATAATATCAACACCTTCTTGTTCTAATAGCTCGGCCAGCTTGACCTGGTGAAAATTCGATGAATATTCGTAAGAAAGTGAAGTTTTTTCGATTTGAACTTAACATGTCATATAGAAAAGTGCTTTTCCAAACCTGATCGGGAAGGCTTAGTGTGTGAGGCACAGTGACTGACAATGTCACTGATGGAAGTATCCTCTTTGTCTCCTTTGTTAGTTTCAGAATCTGGAAAGCATTATCAGCAGAATAAGAAGTACTGGACATCATTGACAAAGATTCACAACTAATATGCATTTGGATAGAGCTGGTTTTCGTGTATTCAAGTTGGAATACCAGGACAAAAATGGAATAAGGTAAAGCTGGATTGCCCTTTTGTCCAAGCAGTCCAAGTAATCAATCAAATCATATATTTATTTATTTATTTATTTTGGCTCAATTTGACATTATGACTCAATCCACTGCAAGGTAATTCTTCTTACCTGCTCAGGAGAGAATACCAATCCCTTCTCATAGAATGAGTCATAGTTTCCGATCTCGACCTGCACCAGAAAAGTTTTTCTTTATGATGAGCTACAAAAAGGAACTTATTCCTAGCAGAACTTGAGGTTATGTAATCGCGGTGCTGAACTGTTCAGTATTCTTGCTTATGGTGTCTATGAACTGAAATTTAAACAATTATGAGAAGAGGTCATACCATTAAGGCTCCTGCTTCAACAGCAGCTGGAAATGCTGCAGGATCCACAGAAGAAACACAAACCTGCAAGTATGTGAAACCAAAATTTAAGCTGATAATATTTACGCTTATAGTGCTTGAGATAGCCTTCATTGTTTTAGTACTGATTCATATATTAAACAAACTGATCCGTGGAACTAAAATCAGATAGTGGCTGAGGATGTAAATGCCTAATATGGTGGTTCCTTGAACTGATGAGCTCAAAGCACTCTGTATAAAGAAGATGCAGGTCAAATTGATAATCGTCGGATGGTATATGATTTGTTGAAGCAACAACGGACCAACAAAGATACATGATTCAACCGGAATGTTCAGAGATAAGAAGAGAGAAACTGGAAATTGCAATTAGCTAATAGAAGATAAAGCTTAAGGCACATTTGGCTTGAATATTTTTACAAGAAGAACCTAATTTAGGCCAGAAAAGTCGTCTGATCATTTTAATGATGCCTAAGAACAAATTCACAAGAAAGGTTGAAACAATAGATCAGTTGTTTATGTTAAAGTTAAGAGTTCATCAAGGGTATTCTGCACAATGCAGGGCTAAAGGAAAGATCGAACGAATTAAAACAGAAAAGATTTACCGGAAGGTTAGTCAAGCTTATGGCAAGCTTGACCAGCTCAGGGTCACAAGCTATGTCTACATGGGTTGCTCCCCCCTGTAAGCAGGATTAAAAGAGTTAGTCTTAGTACATTTAATGAAATTTCTAAAACTCCAAGTACACTAACAACATACTATGATATCCATTACCAGAAGAGTGAATCCAACTATCTGAACAATTGCAACTCCCACTCAATCCTTAATAAGAGTGCTTTACTACTATATTTTATGCACAATGAAGAATAATCAACTTAACATTCATTTAGTGGAAATTTCAGTAACATGTTTTAGTCATTAAACGAAAAAGAACAAAGTACAAATAACTGTTGAATGTTGATAAGAACATGAGCCAGTTTTTTCCTCCAAAAAAGCAATTTTAAAGCATTAGATAAGACCAGACCTTATCTGCAGCAGTAACAACAGAAGCCACATTCTCTTTGTCTAGATTCTGCAATCCTGCAATAATCTGAAGCAGTACAACAATGTATCATTAGTAATTTTACCGTGACGGATAGGTATATTATGGAGCACGTGAAACCATGGTCTCTCCTCAAAATGTACATATATTTTATGTATATATTTTCTAAAATTGGCCTTGAGTTATTTACCAAGAGGAATAGGGATCAATTTCCACTTAATACATATTTTCCTCCTTTTCTTTTCTTTTAGTAGTGCACCCATGTACTTAAAATCCTAGGCTCGGCTCTGGCCATAACACTGTCCTTCTCCCCAACACTATCCTCTCAAAACTGGTCTAGTTCAAGTAACTAAAAAGCGAATGAAGTTGTAATAAAATAAAAGAACTCATTTTAGAAGATGCAATACCTAAAAAGAACAAGATAAAGCTCACTCCTTTTCTTTATGGGATTTTCTTGAGAACTAAACTACTATCTAAGAATAGAGTATTTTTGCATGATTGTGATATTAGAAACAAATGGAAAAGTGGGTTATTAGTTAAAATGATAATACCTTAAGCGCTCTTTTCTCATGAAATTCTTTCAAGACTGCTTCTTTGTTATGTGAAAGAAGGGCTCTCGTGGTACTTCTTCTTCTTCTACCAATTGATATGCCACTTGGAAGAACAGGAAGGGAATTCTGATTTGGTTTCAAAAGTGTTTGGTTTTTGGGAGAAATTGGTGTGTAGATTGAGATGCTCATTTTCTTCTTTCTTGTCTATGGAGGGAAATTTTGGCCAGGAGATAAGAAAGTCTGCAGCTTTAAGCAAGCTGTCGATATTTCCCTTATCACTATTTATCTTCTGAAAATGATGTAAATAGTTTGAAAAAAAAATTAAATTACAAAAGAAAATGCAGCAAGACCCAAGTATTGTCTGAAAATTTCATTCTAAGTAATTTATGCATAACTAGTATTTAATGTTTCCATATCCACATACTTTTTACATGTTGAAATAAAGTGAAGAGACTCTCACAATTAGTATAGTTTTACAGTTTTATGTATAGAAATACTCCCAAAAAATGTAATATGACTTGAGTTCATTTTAGAAAATTAAGATGAATAGACAATATGGATAGAAAATCATGGAATATATAACCGATATAGCATTATACAGGGTGTTCGCGGTTCGCTTTGAGTCAGTTTTCCCCTAAAAAGAAATCAAATCAAGTAAATCAGCTTTTTATCGATTCGGTTTTAGTCAGTATCGGTTATTTATCGATTTTTTCTTAAATATGAGACATATAGTACCAACGCATATTCCGGTGGCTACATTTTCAACGTAACGCTATCAAACCAATTGCTCTTTGAGAAATCTATCATTTACCAAGATATGTTGATGATAATTATCTCAAATAGTGATGAATAATTTAAGTACTCAATTAAAAATCGATTATTTTTCACAGGAAATAAATTCTTATACTTAGCAAAAGAAAACTACCAATCAAACTAGAAGGCAAAAAATTAGATTATTATAATAGCAAAGAATTGGACTAAAAATACAAATGACTAGTATGTACCATAAAATTTTAGAAACTTCATATAAAAATATACATATATATAGGTGTAATAATAAATTTAATAGCTATTTTTACAATCGGTTTGGTTCAATTTTTTCCGATTATTTTTTGATTAAACCCATAACCAAACCAAATTTGATCCGTTTTTAAAATTTAAAACCAAAACCAAACCAAACCTAAAAAGTATGATTTTTTTGGTCGGTTTGGTTCGATTTTTCGGGTTTTTATGAACACTTCTAGCATTATACATTGAATTTAAAAACTAAGGATTTAAAAATTTGGAGAAAAAATCAAATTGATCCATACTATATAATATCAAGCAATTGCATCCTAAACGCACAGTTTTGTCGCAGGTTTACCAAGTGCAGCAACAACAAAATCGTAAATTTTTCTCTATCACCCGATCCCCAAGCATAGTCATAGACTCATAGTGCGATTATCATTTGCGGGGATGGTTTCTGCTTTTCCCTTTCACCTTTTCTTGTTTGTTATAGAGATAGTAGTGAATTTCTCTGATGTTTTGGTTTCCATTATTTAGCTTCTTACTGTCGTCCTCATAATTTGTTTTGAGTGAAATTGATAACTTCTTTTTTTCGTTTTTATGAAAAAGAAACTCAGACACCAAGAAAGCTCAAAATACTTCCATGGTCTTAAATCTTAAATCCCAACACTACTACTGACCCACTATTTTTTTTTTTACAAGATCCCTATCTATCAAATTATATGGTACAGCTACTTAAAAATTATCTTCATTACCAAATATAATGAGCACAAACTCGCAACCGCTCCAGAGATAGAGAGATGTACTGAATTTTGTGCACAGGAAAGTTATACAGCAGAAAAAGTTGTGCCTTTTCCATTTGAAAGCAGGACAGAAGAATTCTTTGACAAATGAGCCGGCTTTTCAAGAAAGTATCCGCAGGCAATAGCGCATCCCTGTCCTAACTGACGTAGAATGACACAGCTATCAATGCTCTACACGAACTACACCAACAAAATACAACAATATCATTGTAAAGTATGCAGCCACATTCAATTACCTGAGAAACCATTTGACATATCTGACAAGGCAAAAAGGGTAGAGGGAAGGGAAGAATACAGCCCCCAGTATGCTAGTAAGTATTCTGAGGATTAGCTCTCCTCCTAAAATCTTGTCTGTAGTATGGAGTTTCATCAATTGTCCTCCTAACATAATCCAAGAAAGGCTGAGGTGTCCGAGGAGAATGTTCGTTTACTACAGCAGGACTGCTCCGCTCAGGAGTTGCAGGTGCAGCTACCCTTGGCGTGCCAGGAGGAGCAGATGGTGGGGATCTCACAGGTTGGTCCAAGTAACAAATGAATAAAGTAGCTGTGAATATCATCAAAATGAAACACGCAGCTGCAGCAGACCATAAATTAAGATTAGCAGATGTTGCTCTTCTCTCTTCGGGTTCATACCTAACATTAACTTCCATCCTCTGACCAGTGGCTGGGAGTGTAAAAATCAGTTTGTCTTCAATTTTCTCTGCTCTGCGAATTTTGACCTCGTACTGTGCAAGGCTTCCTCCTTGCGAATCTTCCCCATATACTGGTCTGATAGCTAGCCGTTCCTGATCATGCCAGTAGATATTCACATCTGTGTTTCCAACGACAGTTAGGACACTCTTGTTATATTCTGGGGTTAGATTTAACTGCAATGGATCTCCTTCTGTTCCCAGAATGATGAAGCCTCCAACAAAAAGTGCTGAAGCAGATCCTGAGATATTCTGCTCTCCTATGAGTGATGCCTTTATGGTAACAGCTAAATCATGTCTAGTGTCTCCTGACTTTGGAGTGGCAAGTACCAAATGTTCTGGAGAGTAAGGGAAGAAAAGGCAATACGAACTACCAGTATCAAGATCAACCCATGGCTTCACGTATCCAACATAAGGTGGATCAACCAGGCAATCAAACAAGAAAATTGCCCTGTTTTTAGCAGATTTATACTTGTGGCCATGAGCATCATTAAGTTTCACATGAAAGCTATATCCATTTGCTGGAAGCGGCACGTTTGTCAGCATCTCTCTTGGAGCATCAACAGACATCATCTCTGGCTGAGACACTGTAACTGTAGTTTGCAGTTTCATATTTGAACTCTCAAAGATAATTCGTGCAGAACCTTCCCCTATCGCCTTGGCATGTCCAGATAGCTGGTTCACAGACACAATGCTTGTATTACTACTAAACCACTGACCAGATACCTGATCATTTAGACCTTCTATGCTGAAGTTAAGACCACTCCCTAGGTGAAAGGTTGGATTCTGAGGATGCAAATGAGCACCAACGAGAATCACCACATAATCAGACTTCTCCAGGTCATTGGCAAAACCTACTCGGACAAGAGCTCTACCATGACTGATTGCTCTGAGATGGACATTTCCATTGTCATCAACTGCATCCTCAACAGAGATGACATCACGGTAGTTAGTTTCAACTCCAAAAAGAAATACATCATGAGCCTCATGGAAAGGATTCCCAAGCACATCATAATATTTGATCGGAACATCAATTTCAGCACCTATCGCTAATGTTTGAACCAGCAACTTTTCTGCCGTGAAACGTACTTGAGTCACTTCAGCAACCTTCACACAAGATGCTACCTCAACTCTTCCATTTGACCTATCTTTTGCTTGAATACATGCAAGATTGCCACTCTCTTTTGTTCTTATTCTGCTCCCATCAATGAGTATAGGATTATATTCCTCCCTTTCATCCTTTCTTCTACAGTCTCCCAGTATAGAATAAGTAACCTTACCCATAACTGGATCCCCTTTACTGAAAGTTTTAGAAGCTGAAGGCAAAAGATCAGACGTGGTATAATGTGGAGGGAGAATCCAAGTAATTGGTGACCCGAGAGCAAGGGGAAGCTCAGGCACTACCGACAAGGAAATAGATGCAGTATATAATCTTGACTGTGAAAAAGATTTACGAGCAACAAAATCACAGGAGAAAGAAACTGTAACATCAGTCTGCCCCGCAGATCTCCCATGCAATACTTGAATAAAACCAAGGTCTTTATCACCCACATATCCTGCCAGTGCATTGCCTTTTTCACTGGACAAGGGCATTCCATTTTTTCCACCATGTAAGTCGTCTGCTGCTTGGAAACTCAACACCTCTTCATCATTTATAGTCCACTTATAATTACTACAAAGTTCATAAAATGAAAATAAATTTCCCTCAGACAGGGAGGGAAATATTGGTATTTGACGGCCAACAGCTAGCTGCTCACTTTGAACATTTAACATAGCTGAAGAAGGAACACCTACTTTAACTTCACCATATGCCTGACAAATAAAGATATCTCCATTCCTGTATATCTTGGCAGCTATGGTACTGTTTCCTGGTGATGTTGCAGAAACTCGTCCTGAGGCTGTATGGACCTTAGCAACCACATTATCCATACTGACGAACTTGATATATGCACCAGTTTTTGGGCCTCCTTTCACAGTAAGCACGTAAGAAGCACCTGGTACAAGGAAAATATCACTAGGCTGAATTCTAGGTGGTGCATAGACTTCTACCTTAATTGGCTGACTCAGTATCTCATGGCCAGTATGTTGTCTAGCACTGACATACAGTGTGGTGACCCCAAGACGCATTGCCCTTATTCTGAAGTTAGGCACAATCACATATCCATCATCACAACAGGAAAGATCATCTTCATTGACAAGTTCAACTATATGATCCTCAATATGAACATGAATATTCATGTAAACATACTGCGAAGAATCAAAAGTGTTCCCATCATTTACTCCAGCAAGAAAATTGATTGATAGTGAACTCCCTTCCATAATGCTCAATTCTTCTCCAGATGTAATCTTAATCCAGTCCACATCTGCAACTTGAACCACAGAGAAAGCGGAAAGAGGTGGGGCAAGCCCAACATCTCGAACCGTTACAAGTGCAGTTCCCAACTTCTTAGGAGCCAGCAGTAATTGTACACACTGTAAAGCTGGAGCAGGCTGAGTTATTTCCATAACTTGCGTATCATTTACTGCAGCATCAATGAAACAACTTCCTCCAGCAATTGACAGATTCAACTTGGCATCATGATTAAGATACAGCAAGCTGAATTCTGGATAGACCCTTAAGGATGAAACAAGTTGCAAGCGTATAGCATCAGTCAGATCATTCTCAGGGCCTGGAATGTGTTTAAGAGAATGGCGATGGCTACCCAAATCAACAGGTCCAATAACTGTTGCTCGTACAACACATAGCCCAGTTGCATTTGCCAAGACCAAGTACCTCTCCCAATTTGATAACATTGCTAAGTTGTGGATATCATCCCAAAATGCCAGATCATCACAATCTTTAAGCTCCCACTTCAAAGTAAGAGAAGATGAGTTTCCAAACGCTATTCCAGACTCACTAATGCCAACTGCTGATAGTCGAACTGTGCGCCCGTTTGCTATTGTGATTGGGGTCGTACGAATCCTTCCACTGCCACGGTCAGCCTGAGCTGCAGACCGGATCACTTCAACGGAATTAACAGTTTCATCGGCTATTAATGCTATAGAGGCTGGGAAACCACATGTGAGTGATAATTGCACTTCAGATACAGCAGGCAAAGGATGACCCTCTCCAATTAAATTCCCACGTTTCATAAGAAGCCTAAAGCTTCCAACATCTTGGCACTTGATTCTGTAGGTGCTCCCATAGCTGGTAAATTCTTGATTAACTAGAAGCCCATCTTGAACCCTGAGATTGTGTTCATCCAAACTCTCCACGGATTCAACAAATTCAACTCCCTGGTCCCATCGATTAGGTCCTCCACGAAGCATCACATCAAAATATGTTCCAGGGGCAAGATATAGATTCTCCATATTGTCCAAGTGATTATCAGCTTCAGCTTGAACCAAATCAAACGAGTAACCACCAAACTGGTTTCCATCACTAGCCGGGTGCACGATGAGTGGTATAAAAGCTGCAATACGCGAGGTTGCTTGCAGAACAACAGAACCGCCAGTATAGCGATCATACTGTTGAAATTCTTTTGACAATGTTGCATGTAGCATCGTCTGACCAGAATTAGAAGCATAGACATAAGTCCAGGCACATGTAGGACCATGTTTCTCTGTACCAATTGGAAGAATTTCTTGCTTTTCAGAGATAAAGGTCTCACCAGCATCAACAATAAGGAAAGCGTCACTGCCAGTTTTCCACTTAATGGATGAGCTAAAAGCATCACATTTGTAGAATAAGTCACCATCCAATGTTTTAAATGTCACAGCAGCTCGAAGATATGAACCTACAGGAGTCTCCACCGGAAAATTAGGCAGTACTATCATTAAAGAAGGCAAACTCACTTCAACAACTATCTCATCATAATTAAGAGAATCAAAAACTGAGACTGCCTTTATAGTCACTTTTCCAGGTCTTTTTGCCTGGACAACCCCAGAAGCAGATACGGACACAATAGACATATCAGAACAGGACCATCTGTAGTCATCAGACACCACTGCACAGCCCCCAGTAACCTTTAACTCCAACTCCTGAAAAACACCAGGGGCCCAAGGAAGAGTAATACTGTCGGAGACACCTTCCATGCTGAACTTCACCTGGTCACAAACCATAACTTCTTGAACGACCTTGAGAGCTTCCTTTGTTTCTTTGTGCCCAGCACTATATGTGAGAGTCGCAGTCAATTTTCCCAGACCACACGAAAGAGCTTTTAGGATTCTGGATACCCCTTTCTCTCCAATGCGATTGGATGAGGGAATAATACTCCAGATTTCTGATAAGTCATCATGCAACTTAACGTCATCATTTTCTGAAATATAAACTTCTTGAGCCCATGTTCCTTTCGAGAAAATCCTTACTTGGATGAGATATTCCCGACCAGAAACTACATACCAACGTGCCACGGAGGGTATTGGTCCAATCCCCTTTACATGATCACCAGAAAGCGATAGAGGTAACATATACAATGATAACGAATCTGGTAGGACAACATGGAAAGAAGACATTTGTGTATGGCCAACCACCCTAGTATCTTCAACAGTTACTGTTGTTATACCCAAGTTCAAAGCCTTGGCAGTACCCACCATCCTGTCTACCTGAGCAACTGAGGAGTTTGAAGCAAACCATCGGTGGAAGGCTGATGGCAGAGTTACAAGTTGTGGAGTATTCCCACGGATAACTTTAAGACTATAATGAACAATAGCACCAACAAGGACACAAACCGGCGAAGGAGGTTCCAGAGATATGGCTTCTGCCACAGTTAGAACAATTTTATCTTCCATATATCTAACTGATGGTTCATCCAAATGAACAGACACTATTTCATGGCCGATTTCCGTGCCCTTTACCACATAAAGATCAGAAAACACGCCGCTATTTTCAAGCTTTATTTGGATATCAAGGTCACCACATAATCCGCCACAATCACTCAATGGAGAGTCCTTCAGAGGGATATGGGTCAGGTGATGAGGCAATCCATCAGTTTCAGGCATTAGGTGCCACGTGAATTGTATGCCCACCAAAGACGAGAAAACATTCTCTGAAAATTCAGCAAACACATGTTTAGCAATCGGAGCTATTACCACTACAAAGAAAAAATAAAATGGTAATAATGCTCATATGGAGATTTATTGCAAAATAAGATATAATTTTTAGTTAATATGCATCAAACAGAAAAAATTTTGGGGGAGAAACTTGTATATTTGCTACCTACAGGGATGTTCTGTAACTCATGTGTTACCCTTTTCTCCTTATGAGCTTTTGGTTGCTTTATAGTACTAGATGTGTCTGTAGCACATCTTTAAACCTTTGTTTTTTATAGGTTTGGGTATTTGACTGATCTGCCAACCAGATAAAAGAAGGAGAAAAGGGTAACACATTAATTACAGAACATCTTAGGATTTAGTTGGCAAAAGTAGGACTCATTGATCCTTAATAATTTTATAATGACAAGAAGAATAGGATTTATAGGTGATTTTCCATTTCATATGGTACAGAAAGAAATATGTATGTTGTCATACATATCATATACAATATATACCTCTTTTATGAAAATATAGAACATATAATTTAGTTCTGTAATATTAGTTTTTCTTTTTGTACTTCTAAATTTTTTGGAGATAATCAGGATAATACGCATAGCCTGCACCTCATCTCGTGTCTTTGCCTTTTAGAATTTAGGAACACATCAAACAAAAAGAAACAAGCCTCTTCAAAGCAGGAAAGATTACGAGTTACTTTTAGACAAAAAGATTACTGAGAGGAATAAAGTGAAACCAGACAATTGATGACAGATATTAAACCATATTTTTGGCTCAATATATGATTCCAGTATAAATATGAAGATCAATTACTGGTAAAAACACATGAAAAGATCCCCGCCTAAAGTAGCAAAAACGCATGTTCAGTTGAAGAGTCTGAGAGAGTATTTCCAGAAATTTCAAAGCTTATCAAAGCAGTAGAGCAAACACCAAAGACTGCTATATGTTGGGAAGAGATCACACAGTACAAGTGCACTTTTAGATGATGGCTTAGAAGAATAAGACAAGAATATATAGTCTAGTAAGCTAGAAAATGACTGCTGTCTCTTGTTTTAAATGCTAATTAAAATTATTAAATTCTTGCACCCTTTTATTCATAGGCTATCAGATGATTGTCTTTATTTCCAAAAAAATTAAGTAATACAATTAAAACTAATAAAAAATAACTACTAAAGTAGCAAAGTACCTTCACTATCAAAGGCACGGACACGTAAAGTAGCAAGGCCATCAAGATCGAGTTTGACGGAACTATGGAAAATCTGGATCCTAGAGAAATTGTCAACATAAACTTTGCATCGAATCACAGCTCCAGTATGCACATCTGTCGCATAGACAGCAGTCTCCTTTCGACCACTATAAGGGGCAATTGATTTCAAGCGGGCACTTGTAGAGCATTGGCTACTGACATTGTACTCAGGCAGCACAACTAAAATATCATGATGATCCCATGTCCTACACGCAAAAACCAGACATACAGAAAGCAGAGAGAAAAATATTAGTACAAATCCATAAGTGTTTCTAAAAAATGAAAAGTTACTTAAATGTTATACCAATGTCAACTTCTCGCAACTTAAGATGTCATAATATCGTTGTAAATAGAAAACTAGGTGAGCATGACTTAAAAGTGTTTAACAAACTTATAATGGCATGTGATATGTTAAAAAAAAACTAAAAAAGATTGTACTCTAGCCTCAAATTTCAGGTCTTATTCTAAGGAACTAGATTTCTTGCTTTTGCATCTAATACTCTTCCTTAATAATAATAAAGAAAACACATGACAACATAAGTTAATCTTGATATCCTCTATATCCTTAAACTAAAGAAACTTCATTTATAATAGCTCTTCAAACACACAATAACTTGCTATTAATAGCCTACAAAGAAATAAGAATCACCCATGACCAAAAGTTCAGCTCTCAAAGGAAGCTAAGACAAGACAATGACCAATAACAGATGAAAAAATCCAGCATAAACTTCAAGAATTAAGCAGAGAACATATCTAAGAGACTGCCTACATAGCTTAATAGTTAATTGAAATCTATAATCTACACTCACAAAGCTAATGCACCAAACAGAAATGAATGTTGGGAATAGGAACATACCATTTGAAGCAACCATCGCTACCTTGAAGTCTATACTCAACAGGGTGAGTCATTTTGGGAGGCAACAGTATGTTGACATCGGCAATGTGAGGACCAGTCGCCGGAAAAGGCGTAGCCAATGGCAAAAGCAGAAGAAGCAGTGAAAGACAGTGGAGCAACATTCTCAGGTGAAAACAGCAAACTAAGAAAGACCATCAGATTTGAGAGTGAAGCAGCCAAAGGATGTACTGAACGAAGTACACGAGAGTTAAGGGGTCAAACCAGTGAATGAAGCGGGAAATTTTGGGGGCAAAATCCGAGGTAATATGACTAGGGTTTTGCTGAAGAGTTTTTGGGGTTTTGGAGGAACACTGAAAAGTTTTGGGAGTGGGTTTTACTGTCGGACCTTTGTTTGAAGACGACCAGATAACGGGAATCTTTTCAGATTCATTAATTAATATCTATTACTCGTTATAAATAGAACTATATTCAGTAGGAATGTCTATCTAAGTCATTTTTTTCTGTAAATAAAGGGGTCTTACCTCATTGTATATCATCCCAAAATTCAATAAGAATTTACTCTCTCTTTCTCTGCAATATTATTCTTGTTCTTTTATTATTTCATAACACGTTATCAGCACGAGACTCTACCATCTCAAGAAGCTCTTTGAGAAGATTAAGCAAATATGGATAACTCATAAAGCGAACTTGGATCAAAGTTTAATAACAAAAATATTTGTTTAGTTGATTCATGTACGACACATACAATATTCAAAGAAAAGAAATATTTCTCTCATTTAAGTATGTGTAAGGGAGATGTTACTACAATTTCTGGTAGTAGCAAATTAATTGAAGGCTCTGGAAGAGCTACTATAACTCTGCCTAAGGGAACAATATTTATCATAGAGAATGCAATATTCTCCTCCAAGTCCAAGAGGACCTTGTTGAGTTTTAAAGATATCCGTCGAAATAGATATCATATTGAAACAATAGATGAGAATAATCTTGAATATCTCATCATTACCAAGAATTTCTCTGGCCAGAAAAGGATTATTGAGAAGTTCCGGTCTTTATCTTGTGGTATGTATTGGACAAGAATTAGTGCAATTGAGACACATTCTATTGTAAACCAAAAGGTTACTGATTCCAACACTTTTATACTTTGGCATGATCGATTGGGACATCCTGGATCAATTATGATGAGACGAATTATAGAAAACTCAAATGGGCATGCCTTAAAGATTTTAAAGACTCTTTTAAATAATGAATTTTCTTGCACTTCTTGTTATCAAGGCAAGTTAATTATTAGACCATCACCAACAAAGGTTGGGATTGAGTCCCCTGCATTTTTTGGAACGTATACAAGGGGACATTTGTGGGCCTATTCACCCCACCTAGTGGGTCGTTTAGATATTTTATGGTCTTAATAGATGCATCCTCTGGATGGTCTCACGTGTGCCTATTGTCATCTCGCAACTTCGTGTTTGCAAAATGAATGGCACAAATAATTCGATTACGGGCACAATTTTCCGATAATCCAATTAAGTCTGTTAGACTTGATAGTGCTGTTGATTTTTCATCCCAAGCATTTAATGATTATTACTTATCAATAGGGATAAAAGTGGAACATCCTGTAGCTTCTATTCACACTCAAAATGGCCTTGCTGAGTCTTTAATTAAACGTCTGCAATTGATAGCAAGATTGTTACTCATGAAAATGAGGCTGCCCACTTCTGTTTGGGGTCATGCCATTTTATATGCAACAATGCTAGTTCGTCTCAGACCGACAAATTATCATAAATATTCTCTGTTGCAATTAGTTTTTGGTCATGAACCTAATATATCCCATTTAAGAATTTTTGGATGCGTAGTATATGTGCCTGTAGCACCGCCATATCGCACCAAAATGGGTCCCCAAAGAATGTTAGGAATATATGTTGGGTTTGAATCGCCCTCCATTATTCGCTATCTTGAAACATTAACGGGAGTTTTATTCACTGCTCGTTTTGCAGACTGTCGATTCGATGAGACATTTTTCCCATTATTAGGGGGAGAAATTGGTGAAACCAAACAGGAAATTTTGTGAAAAAACATCATTATCTCATCTTGATCCACGTACCTCTATTTGTGAAAAAAAGGTGCAAAAGATTATTCATTTGCAAAGAATAGCAAATCAAATACCAGACGCATTTACGGATTTGAAAAGGATAACAAAATCACATATTCATGCTGAGAATGTTCCGTTTTGTATTGATGTCCCTATTGGACAATCTTCTAGTGTCATAACTAATGAGTCAAAAGCACACCTAACACGTGACAGGCCATTGGGTTCTAAGGATCGACTTCATATAAAAAGGAAAATAAATGATCAAAATGTCAGTACGAAAGAATCTCACGAAGAAATCCACAATTTAATAAATTCTGAGATTCATGAAGAAATCATTGAGCCTGAGACTCAAGATAATAAGGAACTATTAATAGATCCAATCGATATTGAGACAAATTTAATGGAATGGATATAGTGGTGGATTATGTCTTTGCATATAACGTTGCATCTAGAATTATACAAGATAGTGAGGATATTGAACTTCAATCTGTTGGAGAATGTCGATAAAGACATGATTGGCCAAAATGGCAAGAAGCAATCAAATCAGAGTTGAATTCACTTGCGAAACGTGAAGTTTTTTGGCATGTAGTCCAAATACCTAATGATGTTAAGACTGTTGGCTATAAATGGGTCTTTGTACGTAAGAGGAATGAGAAAAATGAGGTACAAAGATATAAGGCACGCCTTGTCGCACAAGAATTTTCACAAAGGTCTGGTATCGATTATGAAGAGACATATTCACCCGTTATGGATGCTATAACGTTCCGTTATCTCATTAGTTTTGATGTTCATGAAAAGCTTGACATGCATTTAAATGGATGTGGTTACCGCCTACCTTTATGGCTCACTTGATAATGAGATATACATGAAAATTTCCGAGGGATTTAAAATGCCTAACGCACATAATTCAAAATCCCGGGAAATATTTTCAATCAAATTGCAAAGATCTTTGTATGTCCAAAGCAATCATGACATATATGGTATAATCGTCTTAGTGGGTATTTATTAAAGGAAGGTTATATAAATGATGTCATTTGTCCATGTGTTTTTATAAAGAAAATAACATCGGAATTTGTTGTACTTGATGTATATATTGATGACATAAACCTTATTGGAACTCCTATAGAACTCCAAAAGGCAATTAATTATTTAAAGAAAGAATTAGAGATGAAAGATCTTGGAAAAATAAAATTATGTCTTGGTTTGCAAATTGAACACTTGGCAAACGGAATTTTTGTTCATCAATCTACCTACATAGAAAAGATACTGAAACAGTTTTACATGGATGGAGCACATCCATTAAGTACTCTGATGGTTGTTCGATCACTTGATGTGAATAAGGATCCATCCGACCTCGAGAAGAGGATGAAGAGCTACTTGGTCCCGAAGTACCATATCTTAGTGCAATTGGTGCACTAATGTATCTTGCTAATACAACAAGGCCTGGATAACTTTTTCAGTTAGTGTCGTAGCAAGATATAGCTCTGCTCCTACAAGGAGACATTGGAATGGAATCAAACACATATTACGGAATCTAAATGGGCTTATTTTATGGCAATAATTGTAGTCATGATCTTGTTGGTTATGCCGATGCTGGGTATTTATCTAATCCACACAAGGGCCGATCTCAAATAGGTTATGTGTTTACCTGTGGAGGCACTGATATATCTTGGCGATCGACTAAGCAATCAATCGTGGCTACTTCATCTAATCATGCTGAGATAATTACTATTCATGAAGCAAGTCGAGAATGTGTGATTGAGGTCTATAATACATCTTATTCGAGACAAATGTGGTTTGAAGCGTGACAAACTACCCACGATTTTGTATGAAGACAATGCAACATGCACAACACAATTGAAGAGAGGATTCATAAAAGGAAATAGGACAAAGCATATTTCACCAAAGTTATTTTTCACACATGATCTTCAAAAGAATGGCGATATCAATGTGCAACAGATTCGTTCAAGCGATAATATGGCTAATTTGTTCATAAAATCTCTACCAACCTCAACCTTCAAGAAGGCAGTGTACAAGATGGGGATGCGAATGCTCAAGGATGTGAATTGATGCTCTCATTAGGGGGAATTAATGCGTGTTTGCACTCTTTTTTCCTTACGAGATTTTGTCCCACTGAGTTTTCCTTGCAAGGTTTTTAACAAGGCAACCAAAAAGCGCATTTCTAAATATGTGTACTTTTTTCCCTTTTCTAGAATTTTTTTCCCATTGAATTTTATTTTAGTTAAGATTTTAACGAGACACATTATTTGTTGAATAGACATTCAAGGGGGAGTGTTATAAATAGAACTCTATTTAGAGTGAATGTCTATCTTTTAGAGAGTTCTACTTTGTGGTTAAGTCATTTTTTCCCTATAAATGGAGAGGTCTTACCCCATTATATATCATCCCAAAATTCAATAAGAATTCTCTGCCATATTATTTTTGTTCTTGCTCTTTAATTGTTTCATAACATTACCTTTATTGTATCAATTACTCAGGTTAATCCTTTGTTTGGAACTTAAGAACGGAGAAATAAAGAGAAACAAAGGCCAAATAACTTTATTGAGAAAATAACAAAACTAGCCCCCAATATTTGGAGTTAGGTCTAAAATAGTCCATAGATATATATGCATTTGAACAGTTTTAGTCTTTTATATCTACGAAAATTAAGCCTTTTTTGTCTTTGTTGTATTTAAAACACATGGCAACCGTTATTAAATTGACTCTTCAGAAGCTTGTGAGCCATGAAAAAATATCATATGAACAGGATCTGCCAATTTTCTACTAATTTGTATCTTAGGATAAGTTCATAATTGCAAATTTCAACAACAAAGGGTGTTATTGAGTATTCAAAGATATAAAAAATATTAACTCGTTTGATGAACGATATATTTTATCTGGCTTGAGTAAGATTTTTTTCTTAAAGTATGAATTGGAGGATGTGAAATTTGAAGAAGTTCATCCCAATGGTTTTCTTCAATTTAAATGGCTCATAATTCAGTTTCGAAAAAGATAACATTTAATCTTACTAAATATAAAAAATTTATACAAAAGGGGTCATTCTAAACCAATCCCCAAACAAGAGATTATTTGAATTAATAAATGAATTGTTTCTAATTTGCCCAAAGTTTACATGAGTAATAGCCTATTTGGTCAAGCTTCTTTAATCCTAACTATTTCTTTTTTAAAGTTGAGGTGTTCGGCCAAACTTATAGAAGAAAAAAAATATTTTTGAGGATAAAAAGAGAAAAATAATTTATCTCCAAAAGTACTTTTGAAAAAAATACACGTAGAAATAATTTTTAAAAGCTTGGTCAAATACTAATTGCTGCTCAAAAGTACGTTTCAAAATATTTAATCAATCACAAACTATTTTTTACCAAAAATATCTTTGAAAAAAACACTTCTAAAGAAAAATAATTTTCAAAATAAGCTGACTTTTACAGTTTAGCCAAATATGCTATAAGATGGATTGGGTTAATATAGCTAAAGAAATCGATTATATATATATATATAT
>ML398667.1:70780-109852 GCA_005239525.1 Nicotiana knightiana | reverse complement strand
AGTTTCTCTAAGGTCCACCGGAACCACCGTCCCCCCACCACTCCTCCGCCTTGCTCCGCCAGCTGGAAATCGCCTCCGACGGCGGAGCTCAACCAAAATTTACCAAAACTTCACCCTATAACCTGTTCTTAACCCCTAATCACCTTCCGTCCTCAGTTTTCTCAAACAAACACCCGATCTTGACTTATTTCAGATCTGAAATTCATAGAACCCTAACACCGTGTTAAATTTCAGTTCTTAAAGGCTCTGTGACTTAGACTCGCATGAGTCGATGGCTCGTAACAATAGCCATCGATTCATGCTAGTCGAAGTCACAGTTGAGTCCACCAGAGTCCGGCCAAACTCCGACAAGTCGCCAGAATTCAACCTAAAAACCCTGGAGACCACTACTGGTACTCTGTGACTTCCTCTCTACTTCTTTTCTTTTATTATTTGGTTACTTCATGTCTTAAAACTAGGGTCTAGTTTAAGATTAATTAAAAAAACCTATATGCTTTATTCTTGTGCCCGTTTTACACTACGATTCTCTGTAAATTACTGATTAATAAGTTGTTAGGTTCGTTTATTTTGATTATTGAAACTCATTGAAGAATTGTTGGTTTAATTGATTCCTTGTTCACTGATTTGTTTCTATAAGTGTCATTGTCCCCTGTTTTGATTAATTGCCTCCTTGAGTACTTGGTAGTATTAGTAATTAGATCAACCATGACTTCGTTAATTAAGTTAGGATTCTTGACATCTTTAGAGAAATCAGTATGATTTTTCTTGTTTATTTCTCTGTTTTCTTTATCTGTCCTGTTAGATAATTAGTTAGGATTTAATCACTAATTAACATGATTACTTAAGTTAATTACTTAATTAATTAGTATCTAAATGAGTTTAATTAGTTTAATTTGACCCTATTGTCGTTTGTTGCTATTTTGGTCCCTATTAAACTACTTTTAATAGTTGAAAAGATTTAAAAGGGGGTTGAATAGATAATAAAAGAACTTAAGGGGTTGAAACTAATTTGGAAAATCAGAAATCTGTTAGGAAACTTCTTGAATAGGCCAGCTGTAGGGAAATTTGTTACAAAAGATGCTCTTATCCCTTAAATTCAGGGATCAGTACATGGGGAAAAAAGATGGGGCCTTCCCTATAAATAGAGACACTCACTCACAGAAAAAAGGAGGATACAAAAAACGAAAATACTGATTTCTTTAGCTACTTTTGCATTCTGGTTATCTTTTTTGACTGAAACATCTGAAATCACAAAGAAATCAAAATACCCTTTTATTAAAAAAATGGAAATTTCCAAAGAAAAAAAATCAGTGAACAGATCTGATTTCTTTCAAGATTTCTTCAAAGTTTTTCTGGTGAATTTCTCAGTTTTGGTTTTGTTTGATTTTGGTTCTGGTTTTCTGGAAACTCATCTGGTTTATTTGTGGGAGCTGGAGTTTAGTTTGGAGGTTGTTGTTGTTGCTGTTTGGTGTTTCTTTTTTCTAGTTGACCTTTTCTTGGCCTGACCTTTATTTGGTCAGAATCTCTCTATTTTTCCTTCTCTAAAGGTATGCAACTTTTTCATCAATGAATGAATCCTCTTAAACTCTGAATTTTCTGCTATGTAACTTGTTGATTCTCTTTGTTGCTTGAGCTATTCTTTTAGCTATTTATGTATGTAATCTTTGTCTTAGAAAAATGAAACTTTCAGAGCTTGAAATGTGTCTTATATTGTTGTACAGATGTATCTCGTTTGGATTTCTTTGACTGCATGTGCATAAGATTTGAAAATGTATGACTTGTTTGAGTTTGTTTAAGTATTCTGCAATACCAAACGATGGTTTCCCGTTGTTCAACATAACTGAAGCTGAATCTGACCTACATTATGGTCAGATTCAGTTCATAAAATGCATAAAACATGTTTATCTTTCCTTCTTGAGAATATGTGGTACTTATTGAAATTTGGTTGTCCATTTATGTGATTATAACAGTAGAAACTTCTCTTAAATGCTTTTGTGATTAAGTCTATGTAAATGAAGTTATAGTAGAGTCATTAAATAAGCATTAAAGGGTAGTGAATCTGACCCCTTAATGGTCAAATTTACCCCATAAAGTGCTTAAATATTGGTCTGGATGATTTAGACCTTACATGATTGGATGTCACTATGAGGACAACATTTAAAGGGTTGAATCTGATCTCTATAATGATCAGATTCAGTCTTTGGAAATGCACATGAATTCTGTCCGGTAGTTTGGGACTAAAGGCTGAAGAATACAGATCCTAAAGCATGAAGGTTGTTGGCTCGCACAGGAGCAGCAGCTAATTGGGTCCCTTTTATTTTCCTATTATTATTAAAACCTGTATTTTTTAATTTAAGAACAATGTAATAGCGTGTTTATAGTCATTTGTATACATTGTTTGTTGTAATAAGGACTGGACTATATTGGAATTTACATCAGTTGTACTTCCTGGAATATTTATCATAACAGTCATGGGATCTAGAATTTCCGACCCATTAATTGTGTTAAATAATCTTTCTGATGATTAAATAGCGTGAGGGGTATTAATTTTTTTCTCCTAAAAAATATCAAATGTTCTTAATTCAATAGGTCTTGTTAGTTTCTTTTTTTTATTTTTCTTTTAAAGTTGTTCTGCCGCGGAAAACAAGGATAAAAATTCTCTGTTAGATCCCTGAGCAATGTGTAATTATCCATGAATGATAGGTCAAATAGTAAAAAAAAATCTGATGCATGTAACTTTGTATCTACAATTCAAGTATGCCTCACTTATTACTATACAAATGATTGTTTAGCTATTCAACTGTGAATCATGTCTAAGTAACCCACTTAGGATGGGGCCATAGCCCATATCTCCTGACACGATTTAGGAAGGGACTTTAGACAACAAATCCCGAAAGCCTTTTGGATAGAGACTACCATGAATTTAGAAGGATAAATTAATTGTCAAAGTATACGTTTTACGTAACTTTGAATGAAATAACTAAAATATATCATTTTTTCTCAAATTGTGTATACGTTTACGTAACACAAATCAATATTAAAAGAAACACTCGTAGAGACTTTTAGGAACGAATTTTCTTAAAGTTATTTGAATTGCATACACGTCTGCGTGACGTGGTTTCGATTTCTTTTGGCAATAAAATAAACATACGCGCTTGCGCACTTTATTTATCTTATTAAATGAGTTCAGTATCGAGAATTGTGTACACGTCCGTGTGACATGATTTTAGACACATTTTAAACTCTACGGGTTTGTGCATACGTGACCCATCTCAAAAGAACTCTTTGAATACAAAAGAAGAATAAAATCGGTAAAGAAGATAAAAACGCACGTAGGTACAAAAGCAGTAATTAAATAATTTAGCCCAAGTTTAATCATTAAGCGACTGTGCTAGAACCACGAAACTCGGAAATGCCTAACACCTTCTCCCGGATTAACAGAATTCCTTACCCGGATTTCTGGTTCGCAGGCAATTTAAACAGAGCCAAAATCTTCCTCGATTTGGGATTTTTAATAAACAAATGGTGTCCCGGAACACCGTAAAAAATCCGGGTGGCGACTCTGAATAAAAATAAATCCCAAAAAATCGAATAAATTTCACTTAAAGTGGAAAAACTTTCTTATTACCCGCACCGGTAAAAAAGAAGGTGTGACAATGGACAAACAGAGTTACTGATGAAATTATCGAAGGGCCAACCCAACATCACATCGTATTGTCTTATCAGGGCCATTCAAGTGCTATATTGTCTTGTTTGGATAAGAAATTAGACTATTAGAATATATCCATCTATCTATACTATATTAAAAGTATGAAGTCTCTTAATAAAACGTCGTTTGACTTTTACCCTTTAAAATTAGATTTCATATTGGACAAAATAGTGTTTGATTTATTTTCCTAATACTTAGGAATTTGAAATATATTAAACTTTTATTATTAAATCTTTTCTTATTTGAAATACATAGAAAATATTAATATTTAGAATTTAGAAATAGATTAATATTTGACCTTATATTAATCTTTTCCATATTTTAACTATGTAACAACTTTTCATGTTAACTTTTCTAATATTTACTTAGATATCGAACTTTTTATAAAAATGTGGATGTATTAGCTTTGAAACTTAGAGACAATTAAATTGTATCCGACATTAAGAACAAAATAAAATAAAAATTGATGATCTGGAAAAGAATATTACATTTCACATGCATTACCTTTTTAAATAACTCTCGCAGTAAATTGACATGGAAAGAACAAGACAGTTTTGGTTTCTGAGAATTTGAGCACAACCAACAGCCAAAGAAACTAGGTATTTTGAGTTTTTGACAAATATTTTGTGAATTCTTATGAGGTATGTATGTTCCTCCAATATTTTTGTCTGTTTCGTTATTTATGCTATTGATTCTCTTCCATTATTTATTGTATGCATATAGATCATGATGCATAATATATATGATACTCTCTCGGTGTGGATATTGGATCCGGGTATCGGGTCGCTCCATGTTGGCTAACCCAACCCATTTGGAAAAGAAAGAATTTTAGAAGAGATAAGGTTTGAAATAATCTCTTTAATAGAGGTTACCTACACGTTTAAGTGTAGTGAGACTCTTCAAAGAGGTTAATACACGTTTAAGTGTAGTGGGAGCACTTTTTCCATAACTGCTATTTTTCTTCTTTTTATAAACGTGGGCTTTCTTCGTCTTTAAACATATAACAGAGAAAAGAGCAATAGAGTGATCAAAAATTTCTTTCTCATCTCTTCCCAATCAACACAAGAAGACATTTAGTTCCGAGGTAATTTTACTTTGTTTTCAAGAGAAATAAAGTGGACTTAGGAGCAATTTTTCGATTGAGATTTGATTCAGCGGCGTTAACAGGTACAAATTCATGCACCTGGAACTGTATTTTTTGCATTCATTGGTATCAGAGCCACTATTGTGTATTCTATGTACATAAATATAGATACACAATGAAATTCTTTTTCTGAGCAAATAGAAAACTCTGTTGAAAAAGTTCGCCTCTAATCATTTTTTGTTGTTGTTTGTCTAATAATAACAAAACCAAAGTTCTCTTTGTCTTGTTTTTTAGTTTTTCCATTAATAGAGTATGAGAGTGATATTTCATAGAATTGAAATCTCTGTGTTGATACCGCATAAATTTCTTTCATTGAAACTTGTGAATTGTCTAGGTTATGTATTAAAACTAGAAATCTTACGATTTCTTGACTTTGTAGTTCCAAAAGGCCTCGTTGAGTTTGTGCAATGTTTTTTTTTTTTTGAAGTCCAAAGCAATTTTTTTATCAAAAAAAGAATTGCACTATATTGCAGTAATTTTATTTTAAAGAGAATATTTGTTTCTGATAAAACTTAATTGAAAATTGGCATAAAAATAAAACAAAAAATTACTTGAAATGGATTATTGAATGGGCATTGCTACTCTCTCGTTATCTGTAAACAGATGACGCTAAAATATATTGTTGATTCAAGTTGACTTGGCAAAGGTTCCAAGACAGAATTCCTTCAAGTTTTCTCTTGTCTATTATTTCTTAGTTATTTAAGAAAGTATTTTTTTAATGGAATGTTAGTCGTGTGTTGTAGTAGTCATTCATGACTTCACTGTTATTGAAGAAATCTAATGTGTCACTGGACATGAAGACTAACAAACAATAGAAAAGTGGTTATATTTTTCGTAATGCTTAGACCATGTATTTGAATATTAAAAATACTAGCCTTAGTTACATATATCCCTATTCTTCTACAAGTTATTGTGACAATCATTTGTTGGTCGATCCGGCTGGCGGCTCCTGCATCTCCTGCCTCTCTATGGGGGCTTTGGATTGATCCAAAAACGACTTTTTTGTGCAACCTAGTGTATATTCATAGAAGTTATTAGATGGAGCTCTTTAATTTTTTACCTAGAAGATTTTAATTACTCTATTCCAAATCACGCGAGTAGCCATTAAACATTACTAAGAGACATCCCCGCTATATATATTTAGTGATTCGAGGGTTTATTTTATTAGTTTTAATAATCGCAGCTTCCGCCTTGACAGGGCGGTGCTCTGACCAATTGCTCACTTCGTTCGAGCTGAATTACATCCACCCTCTCACTTCGTTCGAGCTGAATTACATCCACCCTCTCACGGCCGAAGGCTCCGCAACACGTTGGAGAGCTTTTAGATCCCGCCCTAAAACGCCCATTCCCCTAGAGTTCCGAAGTGATTCTCGTCCTTTATTTTAGTCTTAAGGAAAAAAGACGCTCTGTTATATTGAAGAACAGATCTTAATTTAGACAAATTAATAACTTGGGTTTGTGATAATTTGTAAAATACATATGCTTGTGACAAGAATGGTTGTAGCAATTCTTATTGTTTCCTTGGTCCTATTTCAAATATGGCTGAACATGGACAAGTTCGAATTGCTCCAAGTGGGAGTTCTCGAAGTCAAGGAAGGAGACAACGTAGAAGGATACGTCGTCGCAGGACTTATTCCTATAATGATTCAGACTCGGAGCCTGAAGTCATCAGGAATGTCCCAAGGACGAGGAAAAATGAGTTAAGGGATCGAGGGGCTGAATGGAGGGAAGGAGAAAAGAAATTTAGGGAGTTTAAGGAATTTAAAATAGGTTCTGATACTTCTATTCCTGAACATGTACACCTTTTTAGGTTAAAAAAAGCTGAATTGGCTAATTACATAGAAATTATTGATTGGGAAGCATTAGCTTTTAGCGGACTCTCTTCGAGAGCCTTGAGGTGAAATTTTAACTGAGATTTATCATGATGTTTGGCCTAGTGCACCTTTTAGCGTATATGTGCAAGAGTTAGTATTCGATTGGTACATGTATGTCCTAGCAAACATGTAAATTGTTATTGTGTTTTATCTTAATGAAATTCAAATTATGTTATTTGTCTTACCAGTTACATACATTGTTTATTATTTTTTTTAATGGATTGATACTATAAATAAAGTACACACTAAGAAGTGATTTTAATATTAATTAACATATTTAGATATAAATGATAAATGGAAACGTAGTGACCGTTCGATTCTATACTAAATGTAGAATTAATGTTATAATTAATTTACTTGAGTGTGTAGTCACATGCATAAATTGACTGAAGTATATATTGATGAGTTAAACTTGTAAAATTATCTCTAATAACAGACATGGCATCAAAAATATCATTACTGACTTGAACAAGGGTGACAAACTGAATGGTGAAAATTATGACATCTGAATTCGTAAGATGTGGTATGTACTCGAAGAGAAAGATGCTCTTGAGAGTATTAATCATGTTATGAATCACCCAGAGGAGGGTAACACTGCCCAAAGTATGAGGGGTCTGGAAACTTACAATATTTGGAAAAAGAAAGATTCCACTGCACATGGAATTATTGTAAGTTCAGTTGCTGATGATCTCATCCACGAATGTGAGCAATATCCTACTGCTCAAGCCATGTGGGAACAATTAAGAGAGGCATATGGGGGTACAACTGTGACTCACTTTCGATAGCTGACAATCAAGTTTGACACGTACAAAAAGTGTCATGATCATAGTGTCAAGCAACATTTAAGAGTGATGTCAAATATGATTGCTCAACTCAAAATTGCTGGCCATGTTCTCTCTGACGAGCAGTAGGTACAGGCAGTGATTCAGTCTCTTCCTAATAATTGGGAACATCTGAAGGTTAACTTGACCCACAATGATAGCATCAAAACTTTTGCTGATGTTTCCCGTCATGTGGAGATTGAAGACGGGCGGCTTGGTGCTTCTAAAGTTGGTACTATTTCCTTTGTGGCAGAATCAAGTGGTACAAAGAGATCAAGCTTCAAGCGCAAGAGAAACTGAAAAAATGACGGAAAGGGTAAGGAGACCGGAGAAGGATCCTCCAAGAAAAGAAATAAGCCACAATCGAAGAAAGGAAAACAGTTCTATAATAAGAAAGAAAAGAGCAAGATGAAGTGCTACAATTGCCAAGTCCCAGGGTATTTTGCTCGTGAGTGCACTGAGCTGGAAAAGGTAGCATTTCAAAATGCATCTCTTACTGCTATATATGTTTCTAGCACTGTTTTACTAACTGAATCTTATCCTGTGTAGATTGTAGACTCAGGGAACACCGACCATGTGAGCCGCGATAGAGAAGCGTTTATAGAGTTTCGTCGAGTTCCACCTGGATCAAAGCATGTATATGTGGGAAATAATGCAAAGCTTGAAGTCAAAGGGATAGGCACTTGCAGTGGACTTTCATGGTGGCCGATATTTGATGTTGCATGACGTCCTATATGTTCCAGAGATTTGATGAAACTTAGTCTCTGTGTCTGTTCTTCTAGATTTAGATTTTAATTTGAACTTTAGTCGCAATGGTCTTAGAATTACTCAAGACAATATTTTTTTATTGTTTTGGACATCGTTATGATGGTTTTATTGTGTTAGATTGTAATCCTTCTACGTATAACTATTATGTTGACTGTTGTGTTATGGCATGTTATTCTAGTAACAATGAAGTTGATGTTATTACATGGCATGCAAGATTAGATCACATAGGGAAGAATTGAATTAATAAATTGGCTAAGGAAGGACATTTAGGTTCTTTCTCTAAAATTAAAATGCCAACTTGTGAAAATTGTCTTGCCGGAAAGATTACACGTAAACCATTTGGAAAGGATAAGAGAGTTGATTTTCCGTTGCACTTAGTCCATTCATAAATCTGTGGTCCAACGAATGTAAGGACTAGGTCTGGTGCTTTATATTTCATTATATTCATTGATGATTTCACACGCTTTGGTTATGTCTATTTAATTTCTCATAAATCTGAAGCACTTGAATATTTTAAGAAATATTTGAGTGAAGTTGAGAATCAATTAGACAAAAGGATTAAGACCTTAAGAACCGATAGAGGGTGTGAATATCTTTCAAAATAATTTGAAGAATTGTGCAATGAAAAGAGAATCACCAGACAATTAACTATCCTGTACACACCTCAACAAAATGGTGTAGCAGAACGAAGGAATAGAACAATACTGGGCGCAGGAAAATTTACCCATCTCCTTTGAGGGGATGCGTTATTGACTGCAACTTACATATTGAACAAAGTGCCTTCTAAATCAGTTTCTTCCACTCATTATGAGCTATGTACTGGTCATAAACCAAACTTAAAGGATTTACGACCTTGGGGTTGTGCTGCATATGTCAAAGATTCTTTTAGCAAGTTTGGTAAATTAGGTCCAAAAGGCAAGAAATGTATCTTTATAAGATATTAAGAACACTCCAAAGGGTATGTGTTCATTGGTGAATTAGAGGATGGAAGTGTTACTGAGATTGAATCGCGAGATGTCACATTTCTAGAAAATGATTTTCCAAAGAAGGGCGAGGTAAAGAATGGAGAGTCTCTTTATGAAATGTTGAACTCAGATAGTAAGCAAGTGTCTTCTGACACAGTTGATAATCAAATTGATCAAGACAGTTGATAATCAAATTGATCAAGATTATTCTTGATCCGAGTGGGAGTGGGAACTCTCAGTCCCAAAATTCTTCTCACGAATTTGAATTTCAACTACGAAAGAGTGCCAGGAAAAATACACCCAAACGTACTTATGAAATTGAAGATTATGTTTTCTTGGTATCTCCCACGAAAATGGATGAGCCAAAGTCTGTGACTGAGGCTTTATCGGTCCTTGGAAAAGGTGAGTGGATAAAAGCAATTAAAAAAGAATTAGAGTCCGTGAAAACCAACAAAGTCTGGGATCTAGTTGACCTTCGCCTGAGCGTAGAGCCATTGGGAACAAATGGGTTCTCAAAGTTAAACGCAAAGCGAATGGATCAATATAAAGATACAAGACACGATTGTTGGCAAAAGGCTTTACTCAAGAAGAAGGAAAAGATTATGAGGAAACATTTTCACTAGTTATGAAGTTTACCTCAATTCGCTTACTTTTGGCTATTATTGCACATTTGGATTTGGAATTACATCAAATGGACGAAAGAAAGATTTTCTCAATGGAGAACTAAACGAAGAAATTTACATGGAACAACCTGTAGGATTCATCGTTAAAGGCCAAGAAAAGAAGGTTTGTAAATTGAAAAGATCTATTTATGGCCTGAAGCAATCTTGCAATGGTATTTGAGATTTCACAAGCAGGTGATCTCATATGATTTCACCATGATCGATTAAGACCATTGCATTTATGTGAAGAAGTCCAATGGGATGTTTGTAATTCTTTCTCTTTATGTGGACGATATTTTATTAGCCGAAAATAATTAGAGTATTTGAAAAATATCAAGTCATGGATTTTAAAGTCATTTGACATGAAAGATATGGGTGAGGCAGATTATATCCTTGGAGTTAAGATCCAAAGAGACCGTTCCAAAAATTTATTGAATCTATCTCAAGAAACTTATATAAAGAAAATTTTGGAGCCTTTTCGCATGAATGGTTGCAAATCCATGGATACTCCTATCGCGAGAGGTGAAACTCTAAGCCTTGAAATGTGTCCGAAGATTGAAAATGAAAAGGAAGACATGTCTCGAGTTCCATATTCAAGTGATGTCGGGAGCTTGATGTACGTTATGATGTGTACTCGCCCAGACCTTTGTTAGGTCGTAGGTCTGGTTAGCAGGTATCAATCCAATCCTAGAAGTGATCATTGGAAAGTTGTGAAGAGAATTTTCAGATACCTAAAAGGAACTGCAGATTATTCACTTTGTTATAGTGGAAATAATTTATATACAAATGTTGATTGGGCCGGTGACCGGAATGATAGAAAATCAACATCCGATTATGCCTTCTTACTTAATGGTGGTGTTATATCATGGAAAAGTAAGAAACAAACATGTACATCCCTTTCAACGATGGAAGCTAAGTTCATGGCTTGTACGTCTGCAGTACAAGAAGCTGTTTGGTTGAAGAGATTCTTTGAGCATTTGGATATTACAAAGAACTCTAAGGGTCCCATGACTCTATATTGTGATAGTCAAGCGACTATTGCATATACAAAAGATCCTAAGTATCATAGCAAGACCAAACACATTGACATCAAGTATAACTTTGCGAGAGACATGGTAGCAAGTGGAGAGATAAATTTACAGTACATTTCTACACGAAGCATCATAGTTGATCCTTTTACAAAGGCAATATCTAGAGACCTGTTTGAGAAACATGTTATGGCTCTAAGTTTACGAAGGATATGAACATATTTATCTATTGTAAAAAGACTTTAGTGTTATAATATGCTCATCAATATTTGACTCTTGAATTATGCTTATATATCGTATGCATGTGATGGATGTTTTATTGATAAAGTGTGTCGAATAAGTCGCGAGATTGGCTCTCTCACACGAACAATCGCCTCTTATGTTAAGAATCGTGAATAGATGAGACCTTATAGAACCTTGAATAATGCGAGGTTATATTTACTTGTAGAGGTCGGTCTTGATAACTAATCAGACTTACGAATTTCACTATTCAATCATGACTTGTTTTGTAAGCCAGATGCGAGTTTCTCTAAGATGGTTTGATGATTATTGAAGTGAGAAACCCGGGTTAGACACTTGAAGGTGTCTAGACCAAGATCTGTACAGTGTTGAATGATTAAAAGAATAAGACATGCGCGCCGATATAAGGTGAGAATACCATAATATATGTTTCATACCACGTGTGCTATCGACCAATGGGATAATGGAAGAATGAGTCTCTGCTTCTTCATTATGTGAGATCCTAAAGAAGTTATATCAATTTTTATTAGAATACCTCTTGAAGTGCCAATTAGTGCTGCTACTTTAGCATGTCACTAATAGCCACGAGTGATTCGGCAATGCAGTGCATGTCTAGGAAAACAATTTATTTGGAATGGAAAGATTCGAGTAGAAAGGGAAGACGACTAAAATTTAGTAATTTAACTTGTATTCATAGATCGACATTACACTTACCATGAGGGTATTGGGTGTAACTGCGGATACACAGTTAAACATGAACTCGAGTTCACCTCTTTCGAGGATGAGGGATCAAATAACTAGCTACTGGAGTAGCTGGTGATGTCTGGGGTATAGCGAGTAATAAGATCCTCATTATAGTAGTGAATCATTTTCGAATGTGATTGAATTTCTACATAGAGCTTTAAAATAACCTTAATAGGTTTGAAATATATTATAGCTCTTGATGCTTGCAGGTCGCACGAACTACTTGTCTGTATGAATTAAGAGTGTTATTTACTCATGATACTGGTTTGAGTTCCATCCCATCACGAGCGAAGTGGGAGATGTTGGATATTGGATCCGGGTATCAGGTCGCTCCATGTGGGTTGCCCAACCAATTTGGAAAATAAAGAATTTTAGAAGAGATAGGGTTTGAAATAACCTCTTTAAAAGAGGTTATTACACGTTTAAGTATAGTGGGTCTTCAAAGAGGTTACTACACGTTTAAGTGTAGTGTGAGCAATTTTTCCACAACTGCTATTTTCCTTCTCTTTTTTAAACGTGTGCTTTCTTCTTGTTTAAACATACAACAGAGAAAAGAGCAATAGAATGATAAAAAATTTCTTTCTCACCTCTTCCCAATCAACACAAGAAGACATTTAGTTATGTGGTAATTTTGCTTTGTTTCCAAGAGAAATTAAGTGGACTTAGTAGCAATTTTCCGATTGAGATTTGATTCTGCAACGTTAACAGGTACAAATCCATGCCCCTGTTACTGTATTTTTTGCCTTCACTTGGGAAATGAGTAAATTTTTAATCTCAATCAAATAAAATTTAAGAAATGTTTGATTTAATGATATATCCGAAGTTTCAATAGTAATATTTACTTTAATAATACTTGAAATGCTTATGTGATACTCATTTGAAATGTACATATATTTTCGGAACTTCTATCTAATACTCCTTCTGTTTACTTTTACTTGGTAGGTATATTAAGAAAAGATTTTTATTTTTACTTGCGCATATCAAGAGAAGACAATTTTTTTTGTCTGTTATACCCACAATATTTATTACTCATTTCAAATTATTTTCTCAAATTCAATAAAATATGCATCAATTAATATATGTATCATGGTAAATTATGTACTTCATTTATTATTTCTCGAGGGACGTAAAAAGATAAAATGTGCGCAAATAAAAGTGAACGGAGGGAGCATAAGGAGATGCTAGCTATAGACTGTTCCAACTGTAATTTTTTGTCTCTTTCGAAGTGTTTTAGAACAAAATATTTTTAGCGATATAACTTTTTTGTGTATAAATTAATGCAAATATCTAAGTGATATTGAAACATTTGCCATTTATATGTGGAAAAAAAAGTAAAAAGAAACCTAGGTTATGATTAGGGGTGTTTATGGTTCGGTTTGGATCGATTTTTCGCTATAAAGAAATCAAACCAAGTAAGTTGATTTTTCAAATATTAGAATCAAATCAAACCAATTAAGTTAATTTTTTATCGATTCGGTTTTGATCGATTTTTGTCGATTTTTCGGTTATTTATCGGTTGTTTTCTTAAATGTGAGATATACACTACCAAACACATTTTTTGGTGACTACATTTCCAACATAACACTATCAAACCAATTGCTCTTTGAGAAATCTATCATTTATCATGGTAAATATATTGATGATCATTGAATCAAATAGTGATAAATAATTTAAGTACTCAATTAAAAATCTATTATTTTTAACATGAAATAAATTCTTGTACTTAGCAAAAAAAAATTACCAATTAAACTAGAATGTAAAGGCAAAGAATTAGATTATTATAATAGCAAAGAACCCGACTAAAAATACAAACGACTTATATGTACCATAAAATTTTAGAAGCTTTATATAAAAATATAAATATATATAGGTGTAATAATAAATTTAAATAGCTACTTATATAGTCCACTTGGTTCGATTTTTTCGGTTAATGTTTTATTAAAACCAAACTAAATTTGATCGGTTTTTAAAATTTAAAACCAAAACCAAACCAAACCTAAAAAGTATCGATTTTTTGGATCGATTTGGTTCGTTTTCAGTTGGTTCGATTTTTTGGATTTTTATGAACACCCTTAGTTATGATATGATGGATAAAAAGCCGTATATAGATGTGTTTTGTGAAGGTAAAAAAAAAAAGTACAACATAATGGAAAAATTCGTAAAAACTTTTTTCATAAGAAAACAAATAACCAAAAGTATTTTAATAGAACATTTATGTAATTTTCTTGAAAAGTTTTCTTCATTGAGATGGTGTACAAGCGCAATGCACGTATCAAAGATTAGTTTTATAAAAATTAAAAAAAAAAGTACAAATAGCTGAAATATGCCATCTACTTTTATTATTGAGCAACAAACATGATATATACGAGTATTATTTTTTCCTTGTGAAGAATTTTGAACGTACAAGGACAGCAATACTTGGAACGATGAAGCTTGGAGCATAAAAGTCAAGGCATCTAAAACTTAGTGTGAATTCAGACATTAATTATCAGTTTTTGAAAGAAGTTGTATATTGCTAACTAATGAAAAACTACAATAAATGACAATAATACCTAAATAAAAATATTTTCAAAAAAGCACTCTGAGTCAGAAAAATAGTCCGAAATTGTGTTTAGAATAAGAGGGTAAAAATACTTAATTTTCATCTCTATTCGGGTATCTATTTCACGGATAGAAAATAAAATTTATGTATTTAAGTACTATGGAGACAATGCTACAATTTTTTATTTTATTTTTTTTTTGCAAAGAAAAAAAATGATTTAACTCTTCAACTATTAATAATAATAATGTCACAGAAGAAGTAACAGTTTGATATAAAACGAGACCGACATTAGTAATCTTTCTTTTCGATGGTGCTGCTTTTTTTTGTTTCCTATTCTTTTTTGGTTATTTGACAACTAGTTTTGTCAATTCATGGCAGCAAAAATGTTGTAATTAATGATTGATGAATCAGATAACTATGAGACTTATGGCGTCTGTTGATCTAGGATCAAAGATGATGGAGCAGGAAAAAATATAAAAATGGAAAAGAAGCACCACTATTTTACCTAATTTATTATTTATTTCATAACAAATTTGTGTTGCACAAGATAATCCAATAAATTATAATCAATCATCTAATGATGACTTATCCAAACTAAAAAAAAAAAAAAAAAAAAAAAAAAAAACCGCTTCATAGTCCAAGCAAGTTCTGTCTATTGTTATCGCTTCTTTTTCATATCATGGCCAGCTCAATAAAGTTGGTGGCCTAAACCCATACTTCAGTAAGAGGCTTTAAATTTGTCGTTAAATTTTCAGATGCAAAATTAATTTTTTATAACCGATTTCTTCTAATAACCCTTTTTCAATTTATGATATAGTTAATCTGTTTAATTTCTCTCGAAACAATATTGATCTTAGGTAAGATATTTTTAGTTTTAATTTTGAAAACACTTTTCCGTTGAGGTGACTGTAAGAATTGTTGACATTATTTTATAAGCAATATACGTTTTTGGAAATAATTAATTTTTTAATCTAGATAAATATATCATTAAAGTATATCTTCTTCTTGTACTAGTTTTTTTTAGCTGAAAAAATAATATAGAACTAAAATAATGAAATTTAATTCAAGAAGTTAATATCTTGAAATCATAATTGACGCTAGCTCCTTAAATATGATCGCTGCAATGCTTAGAATATAAAGGAAAAATAATAAAGAAAAGAAAAGTAAGAAGAGACTCAGTAAGAAGATATTTTAGGCCCTTGGCTCTAGTTTTAGGAATAGCACTCTCAAAATTTGGACAAAGAGAATATAAAAGTGTAATACCAATTCTTTGAAAAGTAAGTTAAAAAGGATTTAAATAGAACAACGGGTCCATTAATGAAATTAGTGGTCAAAATATAAATAAGGCAAGAAAATATTTGCATTTAGAGTGATTCCAACACAGATATATTTATCGAAAGAAAGATTTCTTTTTTCAAGTTATGCTAAACAGTCTTACATAATTATACTTCTCCTTTAAACAATAAATATTTTTTAAGGAAAATTAAGGCCAAATATTAACATAGAGAAATTTTCAGAAATCACTATTGTTTAATGGTTATTAATTTCCTATAGCTACCATATACATAATTACTTCCTATAGCTACTATTCAGTTGTTACGGTAATGTATTTGTTGCATTTGCGCTACTGTATTCATGAATACAACAACAAAAAGCTCCTAAAAATCAAGGTAGTCCAGCTATACGTGCAAATATTCACATGTATTCATGTCATGCATGCATGAATACAACATCAAAAAGCGCCTGAAATCAGAAAGTCCAGCTGTACGCGCATGTATTCACATGTATTTGCGCTGTTGTATTCATGAATGTATCAGCAAAAAACGCCTAAAATCAGGGCAGTCCGTCTGTACGCGCATGTATTCGAGCCATGTATTCATGAATACACCAGCAAAAAGCGCCTAAAATCAAGGCAGTCCAGTTGTACGCGCATGTATTCACATGTATTGGCGCTGCTCTATTCATGAATGCACCAGTACAAAACGCCTAAAATCAGGGCAGTCCAACTGTATGCGCATGTATTCACATATATTCGTGCCATGTAATCATGAATACAGTAACGACAATCGCCTTAAAATAGGTATGTCCAGTTGTCTAAGAGAGAGGAAAAACATAAATAGCGTATTTCATGCATCAATGGTAGTATATACCAAAATACTTATTTTGCTATAAAATATAAAAGGTAGTTATAGAAAATAATATTTTAAAATAATTTTGATTTATAATAAATATGATATATAACTTTTGATATAGGAGGTAAAATTTCCATTAACATATAAACCTACTATTATAAAATGGGAAATTTTTGTTCCTATACCATATAGGAAATTATATTACCAAATATGTTCATAGTTTGCATATTACCCGCCATGCTAATAGTATCTCTACAAAAAAATAGATAATTCATTAAATAAGGAATCATTGTAGTTCCTTATGTAGGCGCGCTAATATTGGAGAATTAAAGATTCTTTCAGATATTTCATTAAATAAGGAATCATTGTAGTTGTAGGCTTCCTTATTTAGACGCGCTAATATTGAGAATTCCTTAATTAATTGTCTGGTTTTAATGGATTCGATCTCATCTTTTTAAAATATTTAATTACTTGGAACTCAACTGAAAGAATTAAAAATATACAAGTTGTTCTAGGTTGTCAACACTTACGTCTAACGTAACAATATTGCAGATGCGTGTTAGTAACAAAAAGGTGGATGATTTAGTACTGTTTTGGACAAAAATATGTATCTAAAATGCGAAACATACATTTCAGGGGAAGCATGTCGAGTCCAAATATGTACCCAATTTGTAGATATTTTGAAGATAAATTGTAGATTATTTGTATTCTAATTGTAGATGCTTTTTTTTTTTTTTTTCTGTTTTCACAAATAAAAAATGACTAAAACTTCTACAAATCTTCTGCAAAAAACGCAATTATGTCAAAAATTCCAATTATGCAACAATTAAATGGGAATTGGGATATTAAGATTCAATGTACCCAGTTTGTAGATATTTTGTAGATAAATTGTAGATTATTTGTATTCTGATTGTAGATGTTTTGTTTTCTGTTTTCACAAATCAAAAACGACTAAAACTTCTATAAATCTTCTGCAAAAAACATAATTATGTCGAAAATCCAAATTATGCGACAATTATGTGATTCTCCTATATGCTCTTGTTACTCCTTACGAAACTGCTATGCTAAATATGGAATCTAAAAAAACATGATGAAGGAATAGATCTTCCTAAGCAAAATTCTTCCATGAACTGTTACAAGGAAATTAACTTTTGCCAACAATTGAAGCATTAAAAGAAAAGGATAAAAAGATCTGTTCGAGCTAGAACACATTGAGAATCAAACTCTAGGAGATAAACCTTAATGTGAGGGAAGCCGAAATCATAACCATCAAATCGACCAGGCTTGTGCTCATCTTCCCCGGGCACAAAAACATTGGGACAAGATTGCAGAGGTGCCAACAGTGCCTTGGCTATGGAGGAAATAATTGAATTTTGATACAGAAATCGTGGGTGAAGGTGTGAGAATGGGAGAGAAAAACGTGGGGGAGAGTGATTAGAAGGAATATATGGTACCATTAAATTAGGAGTGTAATTAATACCCTTAAAACCCACTAATGATATATAATTAGTAATTAGGTATATTAAATATAATTATATCAAACCTTAAATATTGAGGGTAATATATTTTCCTATATGACATAGGAATATAAAAATTCCTTATAAAATTGGGAGCCCAAAGAATAAGGGGCCTGAAGCACGAGTTGCTTTACCCTTAAGCCGCCACTCTTTCACATCTTCTTCACTAATGTATTTTTTTTTTAAACTTCTGTAATTTTGTTATTTTTGAGCCGAGAGCTATCAGAAATAACATCTTTACCTGCTCAATATAGGGATAATGTACACGCTATTCTCCTCAAACTCACTTATACAAATATAGTAAATATGTTGTTGTTGTTTATTGGTAAAAAATACAAAAAATTGTAAGAAAAATGGGGATAGATGGCAAAATAATTGAAGAAAGCACAAACTAATTCGAACATTATTATTATTATTATTATTATTATTATTATTGTTATTATCATCATTATTATTATTATTATTATTAAAATAGTAAATACATATCAATTACTTTGAGTAGGATCATTTCCCGAATTGATGTATGACAAACAAAAAATTATCAATTATCAAACTACTCAATTAAATAAATAAGATTATCATACAATTTCTCAATCAAACAAAATAATGTATCAAAATTTATCTTTTGCTTTCTCATCGTTCTAATATTTGACTCCTCAATTGAAACGAAACAAATTTTGAGAAGACAGTCAAATGGCTAATTGAGAAAAGTTTTACTCCTACTAAAAGTTGATCCTTCGACTTGTTTTTTGTATAATTAAAAAACAAAAAAAAAATTAAAAATAAAGAAAAAACAAAATCTAAAATAACCCTCCGGGCAAATAAATGATTAAATTCTGTGTTCCCTTAATTACCCAACATTATCGGACATTTCCTCTTCTTCCACCTCCACCGTGTCGGTTCATTCTCCGATCTGAGCTTCGATTATCATCTCGCCGGAGCTTTAGATTAGCATACAGCTGAATTATCACTGTTTATCTTATTTGCTATTTCGTTATCGTTATCAGGTACGTTGCAAAAGTTAAACTCAGATCTCATTCATTTTAATTATCATAGTTCCCGATCTGTAGAATAGAAAAAATTTGAGTCGAGACCCAAAAAAGAAAATATGAATTCAAATTATGGGAAATCAGGTAATAGTTTCGATTTTGATCTGGGTTTGAACTCGGGTCGGTCTCGATCTAGTCTGAACGATCAGAAGAATAAAACGTCGTCGTATTCGTCATCATCATCATCCTATACATATTCGTCGAAACCGAATTCTGGATCTTCATGGACTCAGCCCAACAAATCAACATGGACTCACCAACCAGTCGGGTCATTATCCAGCCCGAATTCAATGGTTGGTGACATATTTGGGAAGAGTTGGGGATCATCTTCAGCTGCTCCTTCAAGCACTAGCAATGTAGCCTCAACTATTGGGATTGCTAACAAAAACCCTAATTTGTTTGGTGATTTGGTGAGCTCAGCATTAGGAGGAGGAAATAAGAGTAATAGCAATGTCCCTCTGAAAAATGCTGCCCCAACTGCTAATAAGAGCACGTTTTCGATGGGTGATATGGCTGATAATTTGCCTAAGAGTGGCAGTTCTGTGAAAACTGGTAGTAGCTGGGGTAATTCTGGTGGTTATAATGCTAATAGTTATAGTGGCAGTGTGAATTTGAGTGGTGGTAATAGTAAAAGCCCTAATCTTGGAGGTCCGTCTTTGAAAAATATGGGTGGAAGTGAAGTCGGAGGAGGAATGGGTGTCAATAAGGACCCTTTTGGTTCGTTGGTTGATTTTTCGTCTAAGCCTGGTCCTAATATGAAGTCAGGCCGTAAAGAAACTAATAAGAAAAGTTCAGGGAATGATGTGTTTGGGGATTTCCAAAATGCTACCAAATCAGGTGGATCAGGATTTCAATCGGACCCATTTCCTACAAGTAATGTTAATGCTTCAACAGGGTCGAATTCAGGTGGCGCTTATTCCAAAGTAGATGATTTTGGATTCACTAATACTCAGAGTCAACCGTCTGCTACTCAGTCTTCAGGAGTTGGTGATTTTGGATTTACTAATACTCAGAGTCAACCATCGGCTACTCAGTCTTCGGGTGTTGGTGATTTTGATTCACTGTTTTCATCAACTAATGCTTCGTTCGGGGTATCTGCTGGAGGGGGGAGTGAGAACCAGCAGTTTACAGGGGGTGATGATTGGGGGTTTGAATCGGAGTTTGCGGGTGCTAATGATAGCAGTGGGACAACTGAACTTGAAGGGCTCCCACCACCACCTGCTGGTGTTAGTGCTTCTGCGGCCAAAAACAAGGGAATGGATAATCACAAGCAGGGACAATATGCTGATGCCATAAAATGGCTGTCGTGGGCTGTCATTCTTCTTGAGAAGGGTGGGGATGGAGTTGGTGTAATGGAGGTTCTGTCAAGCAGGGCTTCATGTTACAAAGAAGTAGGAGAATACAAGAAGGCTGTGGCTGACTGTACGAAGGTATGATCATTAACCATACTTTGTTAGTGGAGCTAAGACCTCTATTTTCTTTTGGATGTTAATTTATGGTCCTTTATTTTTATTTCACTGTTGATGGTATTTCATGGAAATTTTTGCACCTCATTTTATGTATTACTTCTTAGAGAAATATTTACAGACTTCTGCTTGCACTGTAAGGTATAACAAATAAGCTTCCATGTAATCCTAGTTCCAGAAGCGTATTGGCTCATTTGCTCAATTTACCATATGGAGAAAGTGGTATATGCTAAAAGCACTCATCAGTAGGTACATGCCCTATATTTTCTTTTGTAAAGCTGTAAAACTTGACTGAATTTCAATGAAAGAAAAGGTGATAGTGACGTAAAGAACGTTACTCTTCGGGTATCTGCATCGCATATGACGACGTCTCATGGCACCTATGACACTAATAAAGTTACAGTAGGTAATATTTCAAATCTAAACGCTACAAACTTAAAAAACATTACCATTATGTAGAATTGCTTCATGTCATTACAGAATACTTCTTCCAGATGCGTATACTTGTCAAAAATGTTTTTACATGATGGTTTTGAATTCGTAATTCAGATCGAGGACCTTAGCATATATAAAAAAACAGACTCGGAAATTGATGTACATCATGTCATTTATAGAAACATCAATTTATTTTTACTGAAGATGAGTAGCACCAATGCCCCCAAGGCTTTGGACTAGTGGTAATAGTGCAGCACGTGCGGGTTAGGCGCGCAGATTCAAACCCAAACACATTATAAGCCTGTTATTTAAGTGGAGAATGATAGAGGGGTGGGCCCATTATTCATAGAGACTCGAACCTTGCCCCAGTGGTCCGGGGGATTTCTCAGTTATAAAAAAATAGTAAGACTGTCATACATGTGATCAACATACATGAAGCAAAATGAATTCAGCATGAGCAGCCATAAAAAAATTAAACAAATGGGGGATCTGGGTAAAATGGTTTCTTTCAATCCTAAACCCCGGGATGTGATATTAGACAATCAAATGGGTGACTGTTTGGTCCTATTGGTCTCCCTACTTATGGCAGCGAGAGAAAAAAAACATATTGCCTTTTTTATCACCAAAGTAATCCATGCCAAGTGACTAAGTTGTGACTGTGTTTACTTACAGTTTACATTTAGGTTTAACGCACTTTATGCTTTCCGTGTGTTACTACATTGATCAGCAAACTTGATCTTATTCAGTTATTGCGTATCAGAATGCATTTAAAAAATTGTCTCCGGAAAATAGTGTTAGAGCATTTGTAGTCAGAATGATGTTGTTTTATGTTATTGATACTTGTTCTGAACTAAAGTGCGGAGATGGAACATTTTCCCCTGCAGCTTACTGCTATTAAGGTGTATATAATATATTGTTAAAACGTTTTATTTCACGAAGTGTTCTCTTGATGCCTCTGGAAATGGAGATTAGAGACCTTCTCTAGAGTAATTTTTGTTTTTTCATCTTTTGAGGGAGCATGTGCATGAACATATGAATATTACAAAAGAGAAGAACAAAAAAAGTAAGTGGAAAAAGTCTCAGGAAAAAGAAGTTCTGATCACAAAAAGATGAAAGTACTTATGTTTCTCCAAACTTATGCGGAACCCTTTTCCATAACCTGTATGCTTTGGCTGATTAGATGCAAAGACATCGCCAGGTTGCGGCTAACAAACTCTTGTGACTTCATTTCATTGAATGTATTATCATGAGAATAAAGACTTATTTGCTGCATTTTGTTGTGCAGGTGCTAGAACAAGATGGCAAGAACGTTTCCGTCCTTGTGCAGCGTGCTCTGTTGTATGAGAGTATGGAGAAGTACAAGCTCGGGGCGGAAGACCTTAGAACTGTTATGAATATTGATCCTGGTAATAGGGTGGCAAGAAGTACCATACATCGCTTGAATAAGATGGCCAGCTAAGAGGCTTTGTCACATTGGTTTCTCCTCAGCTTTTACGAGCTAGATGATTGGAAAACTACTCCCCCTGTCATACCAATCCTGGGGAACTTTAACGTATAAATTCTTTCATCTTTTTCTGGTTCTTGGTTTGTTACCTATGCATTTTACATAAAATATTGTTTGCCACTGTGGACTGTCATTTTAATATCTTGAAAATTGCTTTGTACTGGAATCTGAAATACAGCATATTATTGTTTGGTGTGTTCTCATGTGTTGGGTCAATTAGTCTGAGATTAAGGCTTAGTTGAATGATTGATGGGTTTGGAAGGTGTTAACTTTTGGGCTAAATTATGGTTGGAAAGTATTTTAACTGTAAGCAAAGCCAAAAATGGAATAGGTCAATACAGTTGTGTAATGATGAAAACTGATTCTTCTTTGTCTGGGCGCTCTAACTTAATTATAGAAAACGCAAGCAGGTGATAGGTTATTGTTATAATGGTTCAAAATCATGTTTTTGCTGTCGTTCTCATTAGCAGAAAGAAAAAGATCCTATCTTCACTATATATCGCTGTTACTTAATGCCACTCACTCATATTATTAAACGTCATTACTGGGTCTGCTGTTGTATTAATATCTAAATCTAATCAAACTTCAGCAAATGAACTAACGATTTTTATAGTGTTAAAAAAGTTTAATACTTGTGGAACATTCTCGTATTAAACAAATGAAGCAACAATTCTGCACAAGTGAACTCTTTTTGTATGGGATAGTCAATAGAGTTTAGTTTAAGCCTATTAGCTCTTCGTAAAATCATTTAAGTGTAATACAACTTTCAACTTTGTGTTGAGGGTCAGCAAATACACAAGCGGCTACCATTTTTGGGTAGTCTTTTTTTTTTTTTTTTTTTTTTTTTTTTTTTTTTTTTTTTTTTTTTTTGGTTTTCCACCGGTGTCTGGTACCCGCATTGGAGCTCGACTATATCCGGATTCACGCCGCATAAGGCCCCATTCGAAGGAAACTCTCCCTACCAAGAATTTTTTCATACCCAGAGTTTGAACCCGAGACCTTTAGTTAGAGGAAGAGCAGCCTCATCTACTGCACTACATCCTTTTGGTGGTCATATTTGGGGAGTTAAATAGTGAACATTGGGGGAATGAAATATGATAGGCATTTTAGTTATAGAAAAGAACAAGATTGAGAAACCAACATCAAATGAAGACAACATAGATGAGGGAAGCAAAGTCACGTTTTGTGAGAGAAAGATAGTTAGAGTTTTGGCCTGTTTCTCAGCAAGAAGCCATTCCTAATAGGTGTTGGGAAGCAGTAAGCTACTTACTTTTTAGCCCTAAATTTTTGCTTCCCAACGGTCAGAGGCAGACCCAGGAATTTAATGTAACGGGGCATAATACTCTGTTCAATTACTGCCTCCTAAAAACTTTTAGCGTTAAGGGTGTTAAATGATTTAAATTATTCATTTTCAAGATATACAAATATATATATACAAGATTTCTGCTAAAATTTACGGGTCCGTTGACCCTCAACCTAAGTCATAAGTCCACCTCTGCCAACGGAAAGAGTGACGCTTCCCTTTTATTATTCTCAGCTTTCTGTCCTCTTTTGGCACATTCACTCTTTTCAGTTACGATTTCTTTTCTTCAACTGATTCATCATCCCTTTTTTTCTTTCTCCAATCATATTCTCTCCTCTCTTATTCCCGGCTTCTTTATTACTCACTAGTGAATGTAAGCGCGATTATTTATAGAGTTACTGAATATACGAAATGATCGAAAATTCAATAATAATTTATATATTATTTTTCTTCTATATGAGAAAAAGATATTCATAACAACATATATTTGAGTTAATTCTTTCGTTAATTCACCATTTGGGTTATTAAGAAAGATTCAGAAGGAGCACTTGAAAAATATAAAGTTTTGAAATAAAATTACATAAATCTCATTTTGTAGCTACTAATTATCATACAATAGATAGCTCTAAATTATGTTTCCTACGGGTAATCTAGTCAACAAACATGCACTTCGCGCGGTTACACATTTCCTTTTTGTAAATTTGTTGGTATTATAGAAGAGATAAAAATGTTATTGTATTAAATTAATTTAAATAAATTTAATTTAAGACATACATATTATAATTACTAAAGATCAAATATATACGAAAGAGTACATGTATAAAAAAATAAATGCAAATAATAAAACAATACTTACCTTTTGTAGTTCAATAATGGCGTGGAAAAATCTTCTCAATTTGGGAAGAGAATTTCTTTTTGGTTCTTTTATATTGGGGAAGAGAAGTTAATGCTCATTTTATAGAGAAAAACAATGTGTCATAACTATTATCGCTAAAAACATTATGCCAATAAAACACAACAATTACCTCTTTGCAGGGGCGGCTCAATAATATTTGTGGCCTAAAGTCAAATTTCAATGAGGGATCCTAAGATTTTTGTTGTAGAAGAAAACTCATAATTCTATTTAAAATTTATTTTTCCAACTTTTTGAGATGCGAAATTATTAATAATTTGTTTATACTTGATTTCTTCTAATAATTCTTTTTCAAATGATAATATAGCTAATTCATTTAATCTCTCTTGAGACATTGTGGATCTTAAGTAAGTTTTTATTAATTTTAATTTTGGAAAACTTCTTTCCGCTGAGTCAACTGTTACAGGAATTGATAATATTGTTCTATATGTAATATAACCATCTGGGAAAGAATCAATTCTTTTTATATGATTAAGTATATCGATTAGAGTATCATCTTCTACATGTATTATTTCGATTAAAACTTTTAATTTATAAAATAAGTCTAAACCATCAATATGAGAGTGACTATTATGTTTCAAAGAACATTCAAGGTTAAGACAATTTTTCTCTAAGTTCTCATCATCTAGAGATCTCAATTTTTTTCACTAAATAGGAAACCAAAAATATTTCCATACGCTTTAAATTGTTCAAATCTATTTGAAGTTAAAAAAAGGTTGTCTATTTGTATAAGAAGTAATTAACTCTAAAAGATTCTTCAAGAGACTTTGTAATTTCATTATCAACATTTTCATCAAATTATTTCTTTCTATATATTATTACATGTTTATTACGAAATTCATGTTCTATATTCAACTCATATGCAATTTTCTTAGCAGAAATCATGGCAGTTGCAAATACTTCTTCTCTATATTTATTGAAAGAAGAAATCAAACCTCTAAGTTGATCTGTGGCAACATCAATATGCATATCTTTTGATTGTAAATGTTTACCCAGTAAAAACTCAAAATTTTCAAGCTCATAAGCTGCTAAACAACTAGCTTTAATATTGTTTAAAGAAATGGACAAATAAATTAATTGTTAGAAAAAATTGAGGCCCCTACCAATAAGGGGCCTAAGCAAGTGCTTTACTTGCTTGACCATTAGGCCGGCCCTGCCTCTTTGTATCATGCTAATTAAAATCTTCGGAAGATAATTTTTTTTTATAAATTATCAGTTTGTAAGAAAATTTTACAAATACATTGTGAAAATTAATTGTACCATCCGCCTTAGTTATTTTTTTATTTTACTTTTTTATCTCATTTCTTGGTCTTTTCGCCCCTGTATATATATTGTCTATGTATTGTGTTGAAATTATATTTTGAATGAAATTAAAAGAAAAAAATAGAAACTTGTAAGCATGAAGAATAGCGCAACCGTCGGACAAAGGGAGGGAAAAAAACTATAAGGATGTATTCATATATTTTCTTTGTCAAATAAGTTTTATCCAAAGAAAGTAAAAAGAAGAGAATCAAACACTATGAAAATAAACTTTTAATATCTTGTAAATAAATTATAGTAAGGGAAGGGGAAATTAATTGTGAAAAAATATAATTAGGTGTTAAAACATCTAAAATAAAGCAATTATGGGGGAGGAAAAAATTAAATAATCCTAGAGACTATTAAAAATAAGGTAAATGGAAAAATAAAAGAAAAGGCAAGGGGCTAAAATAGGTTTCTTTCATTTAAATGATGTGCTAATGTCACATTTGCTAAGACCAAAACTACATATATGCAAATAAAAAAACTGTTATTTTTCTTTCCTTTAATTAAATCAATGAAATATAACTATATTGTTCAAGAGATTTGAATCCAGAAAGAAAGTTATCTGCCATCCTCCACCTCTTCTACTTTTCAAAGGTAATCTGCCTCCTTGAACCTTGTTCCTGACAATAAAAACCATATTTTTCTTGTAATCATTATAGATCCAATACCATCAAATCTACCTAAAGACAAAAAAGCATAACATAAACTCTTGAAGTACTTTGTAATTCAATACACACCAATTATTCCATAAGAGTACACACAGTGGGGAAGTCAAGAATTTATTCCAGTGTGTTCAAATTTGAAAGAGGTAAAAAAAAATTTTCGAGAAAGAGTGTTCGATATATATTATATACCTAATAAATTTAATATTTTATCTATATACGCAGTGTAATTTTCCAACAAAGGATGGTCAGTTGACCATCCTTTACAATATGTAGCTTCGCCCATGAGTACACATAATATAAACATAACCAACAGGCCCTAACACCAATCATAAATCATTAGAAAATTGGATGACACGCTTCAATATGTTCAATACACAATAGTAGAAATTGATGTTGTAGTATAGTGCTATTAGTTAAGAAAAGAACAACGACAAAACGGGCGAGGAGTGATTTTTTCTTGGCCAAAGAGAGGTGTCACCTCAACTTTTCATTCCCTCCTTTATTTATATATATATATATATATATATATATATAAATTATGTCATTCGCGTTCATTACCTTACTATATTATTGTTGTTATTTTTCTTTTGCTTTATTTTTTCTGTTTCTTAAACCCAGGGCCGGCCAGAGGTGGAGGCCACTAAGGCTATTGCTTTAGGCCCCAACTTTTGAGGGGCCCCATTTCCTAGTAGTATATGTGTATATTACTATTTTCTTAAAAAAATATTAAAAATTATAAAAAGGGAATTTCTTTTTGGAATAGTGCTTAATTTTTATGTATATTTAAAATTAAGCCCTATTATTGAAATTTGGTTTTAGGCCATCAAATTTGTTGAACCCCTTGCTTAAGTTGAGGGTCTATCAGAAACAGGCTCTCTGCCTTTATAGGATAGGGGTAAGGCTGCTTACATACTATTCTCCCCAAACCCCATGTATCGGATTAAGCTGGGTTTGTTGTTGTTGCTATTGGTGTTGGTGTTGTTGTTGTCTCTCTCCTCTCTTCCCTTCTACTTCCTTTTTTGTTTTTTCCATCTGGTGGCTCGTACCCAATTTGGAGTCCCGATTAATTTGACGTCGCACTATTAAGGCCAATTAAAGAGGAAGCATTTTCTATCAGAATTTTTTTCTTTTTTAATGTTCAAACCCGAGATCTCTTGTTAATAGTGACAAAATCTTATCCATTCCATCACAATCCTTAGTGGTTGGCCCTACTACTTTCGCTAAACCTAATGCTTTAAGTTACCATTTTGGTGAGATCTTGAAATGTTTCATAAAACTGTCCTCTTGAATTCTAAATGCAAGAAAGTGAAAAGCTTGAGATTTTTATTTTTCACATAATCAACATGGGAGAGGGTATAGGCAAAGCACATGAAATTGAACTCGTAATATTGTTACAATGATAGTTATCGGGTTTGAAAAATACTCCTAATAAGTTTTTCTAAAACTTCAAGTATATTGAACAAGTTCCGTTTATTAAAATGATTAATATTTGGAACTGGATGGAGCATGATATTAACATTGAAGATAATGTCTAATATTTGAAATTTTAGGCGACAAATTCTCATGTGTTCCTGGTTGATGATTCTTTCTTTCTTTAGTCTAGCTGATAAGATAGCTGAGAATCAATACTATATAGTTTGAAAAGGGATGATAATACATTGAATGATGGCAAAAAGCCTCTCGCCAAATTTGTACCCAATTGTCATGTCAATAAATGAACTTTCAAAATTTCTATATTGACATTTAAGCTTGAGCATAAGTGAATTAATAAATATTTCCGACATATGAATCAATCTGCGTTAGGAGTGGGCATTTAATACTTCGGTTCAGTATTTAGGAATTTCGATTCGGTATTTCGGTATGCTATTTAACAATTGTGTATATCAAATACCGTACCAAAGTGGTTCGGTATTTTTTATTTTGGTTCGGTACGGTTTCGATTTAAACCAAATATTCACTATCTCCTCCACTCATTAACTAATGTAATCCATGTTGTTTAAGATTCCACCAAAGATCCATCTTAATTCTTAAGTTCTCGGGTTGTTTGCAAAGAAGAGACGAAAGGCAATACACTTTGAGTTTGAGTAGAAGAAGATGAGTCAATGACTGTCGGACTGCAATTTGCTTTCACGAATTGTTGTGAGGTTTATAGTCGTTAGTGTGTGAAAATGATCCAACTAATGTGTTCTTTAGTCGATGAGTTTCATTCTTGCTTCAAATTGTTAAACTAGGTTGTTTATCTTATGTATCTTATTCCGTGAATGATTTTCGCTCTTTGTGTAATTTATGTTATTTATTTTGAGGATTTATAGTAAATATTGTAATCTGTATGTTTTTCTTTATCGGAGATTTTTTAGTTTGTCCAAGGCAGCATAATTTTTTGGTTTTAGAACTAATACGAGTCAGGAGCAAAGAATGAATTTACCCTTATAACAATAGCAGGTTGGAATCTGCTATATGATTGTCACTCATGAACAAATTATGTTTGATCATACAATTAAATATTTCCTATTATATCTTTTTACGCGCTCATCTCGACCAATACTATATAGAGAATGGTTGTCACTCATGACTAACCCTAAGGGTAAGGGATTAGGGAATTAGGGGTTTTGGACTTTTGGGGTGTGGGCTTAAGGTTATTGGGCTAAATATAAAAACAAACTTGGCTTGGACTAAACTATTTCGATATTTCGGTATACCGAAATACCGAACTTTCAAAAACCTAATACCGTATACCATACCGAATTACCGAAATACCAAAATTTTTGTACCGAAATAAAACGAAATACCGAAAAAATCGAAATCGAAATCGAGATACCAAATTAATTTGGCTTGGTTCGGTTCGGAATTCGATTTTTTGGATTTTATACCCACTCCTAATATGTGTGGCATTAGTTATTCCTAGTCAGCTGTTGTGCGTGTAAGACATGGCTGGCAGGAGCGTGAATGAGATTTTTTCACTTCCTAACGGTAACAAACACAAGGGCCCATCTATTTAGGAGTCTTCTTCTTTCTCCTTTGGCCCACAACCTCCATTATTGACGTATACAAGCTCTGTAGCAATTCTTCTCTTCAAATTTTTTACAGATTCAAGTAATTTTTTTCTTCTCTAAGTCGATACTTTATTCTTCAGGCCCAAAAATACAATGGAAAGTCGTGTAGTTTGTCGTTGTAGATTTGACGTTGTTGTGTGCATAACCTGGAAATCCACTAATACGGGTAGAAGGTTCTTAGGATGCTCAAATTATGGTACAACTAGTTGCTGTAATTTTTTCAGATGGGTTGATCCACCTCTTCCAGATCATTACAAACAAGTAATTTGGGGACTATTATCAAGAATTTGCGTCAATGAGCAGTGAAAGAACAGGGGAAAATAATATGTAATTGTGTTTGTTGTTGTTGCACTGCTCTTTGTAGTGTTATTCTTGCTTAGGATCTTTGTATTGTATGTTTATTTTTAAAAAACAATGACAATGTTAAGTGTATGAAGTATTTTGCTGCAATGAAAAGTTATGCTTGGCATTAATATATGAACATATATTAGACAAGTTCAAAACAATCATTTTGATTGTCAATAGTAGGCCATCAAATCTGCACACTAGCAGAAACCAGTTTACTACTGTGTCTAAAACCAAACCAAAACAACATTAACTAAGTTCTGAATATTTCAGACGAAATCTTTCACAAAATAACGTACAAATAAGTTCTGATACTAACAAACTTAAATTTTCACAAAGAGAAATATTTCTTCAAATCATTATGGTTGAGACAAGTTGAAGTTGGACTGAGATTGGCTCAGGTTTGGTTGAGTTGAAGCAGGAGCTTCAGATTGGCTTAGAGTTGCCTGAGTTTGTCTCCTTCTAGAATGTTGTTGAAGTTGCCTTTGGGTTACTGCATTTTTTCCTTTCCACCTTAGTCCAGGTGTTCTATATCCAAGATCAATATTAGTCTGGCTAGCATCAATTGTTTGCCTCGGATCATGTGTGGCTTTGTCCCTTAACCCAAACTACATTCAAATAGAAATATAATTTTAGAACTTAGTATAGTAATTAGACACAACAATTGGACAGAATTTTACATACTTACCCTCTCTATGATTGTCCTTGATTCACCAAACAATATTCTAAATCCAGCAGTCCTAGGCCTAGGTCTTCCACCTAAAGTTCTAAGAATTTGTTGAGGATTCCGTGATATTTCTTCTGTAGTTCCAGATTGTTGTGTTCCTGATCCACCATCAGCACTAGTTCCATAATTTTTTTGTGTTGCAGATCTTGATGTCGCAATAGTAGTAGATTGTTGTGTTGCACATCCACCACCAACAGTAGTACCAGAATGACCTCCCGATACAACTGTTGTAGCCTGGGCATTTTCAGTACTACTCCCAGCACCAACAATTGAACTTTGCCTTTCTAAAATACCCAGAATATAAAAATTCAGCAAGAGACTAAAAATTACTTAAACCATAAGAAGTATTTGATTCATACCAGGATTTCACAACCTTCCTTGTTATGCCCTGCTGTCTTGCAATGAGAACAGGTCATTGGTGTCCTCTTTCTTGATCTCTAACCAAATTTCTTTGTAGGTTCATCTTGAGCCTTTCTTCTATATTTCTTAGGTCTACCAGGCATCTTAGTAATTATACGAGGCTCAACTTTGGTATTTTGGGATTTTGAGTTGGAGGCTACATCTCCATGTTGGTCATAAGTTGTATGTAACAATTGAATGCCTGGAGGTATGTTTCCTTCTTGTACCAATATTCAACATAGTCAGCAGTGTCATACCTTTTAAAAAAAAACTGCACAAAGTGTATGGGAGCAGGGAATGCCTTTCAGCTGCCACATTCTACATGTGCAATCCTTCTTTACAAAATGAACTATGTGTTTGTAAATTCCATCTTGGATCTCAAATCCAGTGTCCCCATTCCATTTATATTCATGTTTGGTGGCTCTTATAGATTGCTCTTCAATGTATCCCAGTTCCATAGGAGATATATTAGAATTCCACTTTATAGAAAATTCTCTCATATTAATCATCCTTTCCATTATCTTCACTCTGATCTCTTCCAACATGGTTATGATTGACTTGTGCATAGAATTAAGTATCCAAATGTTGATGGTCTCACACATGTTGTTCTCCACAACATCGCACTTCTTACAGTCTTTAAAAAAGGACATGCACCATGACTGTTTGGGATATCTAAGCAAGTCTTCTATTATCTTATTGCCACCCAATTCTGCCAATTCATACAGTTTAACTTTCATAAATGCTTCAAATGAGGCTCTTGAACAACCCCAGAACTTCTTCCTTCTTTCCTCACCACCCCAGGTTTTCTTCCAGTTGTTCCATATGTGCCTCGCACACATTCTATGCTTAACATTTGACATCAATTCATATACAATTTGAAAAAGTCCCTTGAACAACAAAAATACACTGTTAGAGTTCATCGAATGCAATCTTAAATATTAAATTAAAAATGATATTAAAATAATACACATACTTTCTGCATATCAGACATAATTGTTAGTCCTTCACCTTCAGATTCTGTCAGTTTCAAGTCCTCCATTAGACACCTAAAAAACTAGGACCAACTGTTCTTGGTCTCTTTCTCAACCACTACCCAAGAACATGGTACATCTGGTTATTACCATCCTTAGAAATGCATGACAATATCTCACTTTTACACACTCCGTTCAGAAATGCACCATCAAATCCAATTACTCTTCTACACTCTTCTAACCAACTTGTTTTCAAAGCATGTAAACGAATGTATATCCCACAAAAACCTCTTTACCAGGTTTTATTTCTTTTGAAGTCCTCACCACAACAGTGTTGCATGTGTTAGTAGTTCTTATCATGTTAGCATAATCATAAATCCTAGCAAACTCTATTTTGTAATCACCTAAATACTTACCCATTACCTTCTGTCTAGCCCTGTCACATATTTTTTTTCCTACATACACGTTATACTTAATCCTTATCAACTCTTGCAACTTCTTGAATTTTATGTCAGGCTGATTAATGATCTTATCTTTGTAATGTTTAACTATCCAAGCCGTGTTATCAAGCTTGTTCCTTGTGACTGGGAAGAATGGATGGACAAGGTAGTATGTGTTAACAATGAAATTCTGTGTGTGACCCTATAAACTGCCTAAAATATGCTATCTACATCTACTAGAGTTCAAACATCTTGCCTTGACCCTATTCCTCTTATTTGGTCTCAACTTTAACCGAACTCCCCTCTGTACAACATAGTCTTGTAAAGCAGATCTAAATTATCTAACATTCAAAGACTATTCCTAGTTGAAAAATAATTTTCTTACGATTAGGGTCAAAGTATACCTTTCTACTGTATCTTCTTGGATGAAGGTTATGCACCTGATCATCTGTATCTACATCATCATCAGTACTATCATCACTCCCTGGATCTGAACTGTCTAGGTAATGTTCATCCCCTCCCAATTTGCCAGCATATTTAGCAGTCTTGTCCTTGTAAATATCTTCAAATCTAGGGTCAATACCTACAGGGCCACTAGGTAGCTCATCTGCATTAGCATCACTAGATCTATCTTTCCAGTTCTTCTGATTTACTTTGGTTTGTCTGGCAGCAACAAAGTCAGCTTCTATATTACTTGTCTCTCCAAAAACATCCTCATCAACATCATAAAGTGAGTCATTTGTATCATTTTCAGCAGAAACACCCTCATACTCACCATCTTCACTCTCAGAATTACTCTCAAATTCATCACAATCTGAATCTGTGGCTGGATGAAAGTTGTAGAACTCCCCTTCATCCTCAGTAGAATCTTCTATATCAGCAGCCTTCCCTTTACCCTTCCTCTTAGTGAAACAACCACTATTTATATCATTGGTAGGTGAGTTTGTTGCCCTAACATAAGCTCTACTTGTTTGCCCTTGTGGCACTTCACTAAAGCCAGTTGTTTGGTCATAGGGTTATCACTAGGATCCACACCATTACTTAATATTTCATCCAATTAAATATCAACACATGGTATATTAACAATGTGGCATAATAAACATCAATAAAAGCCCCATCATAAAGGTTTTTGCGGAATTCTAACACATCAAAATCATACATAATAAATCGAAATGGTCCCTTTTTATTGACTCGACATGAAATTTTTTTCATATCTTATTATTCCATATCATTTTTTCATTTGTTGAATTGAATCACATGCAATTCATCAGTGTCAATAGTTACAATAGAAGGTCATGTTATACCATTTTCATACCTCATTAATGGGCCAGCTACCACTTGTCCCTGATGGTGAAATTATAATTATACAAGAACAGTCATCCTGCCTCACTACGCCTATGAAAATAAGATAAGATAAGTCCAAATCAGAAAAATATTCAAAAGAAAGATACAATATTGTTTGAAAAGGACCAAGCAAATGCGGGAAAAGAATCCTAACTTTATCACTTTGAGAGACAAAAATTTTCAATAAGATAAAAAATCCTAATTTTTTATCCCTATATGCCAAATAAGAGATTGAACCGACAAAATATAGAGAAAAAAAATAAAAATTTAGTATGTTATTCCAAAAAGCCCTAATTTTAAACCCTAAATAACGAAAGAACCAATACATGCATACAAAATATTATTCTACCATGAACAACTTCAATAACGAATAAAAATATAAGAAAACAACCAGAAATTTCATGAAGACAACAATCGGACCTTTAATGACTTCTATGTTTCTGATGGAGGAGAAAGCTACGGTACACGGTAGTCTCAGATTCTTGTTTTGGAACTGATTTTGAAAGAAAAAAGGCGTAAACACAACCTTCAAATGATCTAATGCAATCCAATGATAATGTTAACTCTATTTTGAGCAGACGGGTGAAAATGTTAGAGGGGAATTGAGAGAGACGACTGAATAAAATGAAAATAAAATTAGTGTTTTAGGGCAAAAATGAATGGGGAATATTCGGTACTTAGTGGGTTTTCCCTCCTAATACGTGGCAGATTTTTATTCGTTTATTGCTTACTGGTTTTGCCACGTTTGTGAAATTGTAATGCACACACTATGAGTCATAGGTTGGAGGTATTTATTAGTTCACTTATGCTCAAGTTTAAGTGTTGAAAGTTCATTTACCAACATGACAATAAGGTATAAGTTTAAGTGGCTAGGAGGCCTTTTTGACTTGAATGATTGATAATATTAATTTGTTTAAGAAATGTATAAATATAAAAATAAAAAGAGATAGATGTCATGAGGAACATAAAATGTAACTAATGTCACGTTCTTAGAGAAAGGAAAAATTTACTTTTGCAAGCATACATCAAATTTAGTTAATTTAACTTTGAAAAATTAACTTAAATAACCAATCAGACAACCGTCTAAACTAAAATAGATGATGGGTGTATGTATATAACTTTTGCATGATAGGAAGGTGTGGAGGTCGAGCATTACGGTTGTAGGTTAGGGGATAGTCGAGCGTTTCTCCTCGCTGCGCCGACTAGTCTGATAGTGTTTTGTCTAGGACTGCTAGCGGTTTTTATTGTGTTTCACATTTTTTCTGTCTTTCACATTTTGGTCGTTCCATTTATTTGCTGTATTTTATGATGTTGATGCGATTTTTTTGGTTACTGCTGTTGTTACGGATCTATTGTCTCTGAGCCGAGGGACTTCCGGAAATAGCCTCTCTATCTCTTCGGAGTAGGGGTAAGGTCTGTGTCCACTCTACCTTCCCCAAACCCCACTAGTAAAATTCTACTGGGTTGTTATTGTTGTTGTTGTTGGTGGTGGTGGTAGTGGTGGTGGTGGTGTGTGTGTGTGTATTATAATTTATGTATAGTATGTATATAATAAATATATAACTATGTATATCAACAAGAAAAAATAAACAGTAATACCGAACAGTTATACGAATCAAAAACTTCTTCCATGCATCTATTTGCAGACGAGCCGACCCGAGGCACGAAGTATGAGCTTGTAACAGTAAGGCCTCATTTGTTTTTTTAAGATTAAAACGTCTGAATCTGGATACACATCTGAATATCAAGATTTGTATTAAGATTAAGACATCTAAATCTGAATACACTTCTGAATATCAAGATGTGTATTAATATCTAAATACTGAATGATTAAGACTGTTTGATTTTTAACATCTAAATGTATAAAAATTATCTTTATTTAAAAACTAATAAACCTAAAATTCAAATAAAATACTAATTAATCTAATATTCTATCAATAAAATATATAGTTTTTTAAAATATGATAATTGTTGGTGGTGATGGCTAACGGATGAATGCCAACTAGAGGCAGTGGTTGGTGGTATTTTTGGTTGATGGTGGTGGTTCAACATAGTAGCTAGTGGTGACGATTATAATCGAGTATGGTGGTGGTGGGTGGTTGTATATAATGGCAGATGGTGGTGGTAGTTGTGATTGAGGAAGGTGGTGGTGGGTGGTGGTAGGTTATGATGATAGGCAGTGCCGACTGTGGTTGATGGTGATGGGATGGTTAGTTGTGATAGTTGAGGTGGATGAGTGTTGATTGCGATTGAGAATGGTGGCGGTAGGAGTGGTGGGGATGGTGGGTGGTGATAGCCGATAATGGTGGCAACTATGATTGAGGATGATGGTGGTGTGGTGGTGGTGGTTGAGTATGGTGGTGGTGGTGGCATGGTGGTAGTTGATAATGGTAGGCGGTAGCGACAGTTAATAATGAATATGGATGATAACATCTTATTGAAATTAAGTCTCTGTTATAGATCTTAATCATACATACATATTCAAACTCATTAAGTAGTTGTAAAGTAAAAAAAACAAACACAATTAATGATTAAGATCTGAATAATTAAAAATTAAACTTTAAAAATAAATACACTTAATATCTGAGATCTGAATACTTAAAATCTAGACCTCTATTATGTGCAAACAAACGAGGCCTAAGTTAGTCACCATTTTAAGCAACAAGTGTTCACTATTCCCTAAAACCCTCGACCGTTTAGTTCTGTTTCAACCCTTTGGAGTTATTAATGTTACTTTTGGCTAATGATTTAATTGTGAATTGAGGCCTTACTTTCTATATAGGATCCTCAAGAGATACGTTACCAGTTGTTAGTACAACTCTTGTACGTCCATTTGGACGAACTCGTGAGTTTTCTAGCAATTAGTTGGCCCCACATCACACGTATGACTTCTAGGTTACGAGTTTGAATCATAAAAATAATAATAAATATTTGCGTCAAGATAAATTGTCTATATCACACCTTTTATGGTGCGACCCTTCTCTTTGTGAATATAAGATATGTTATGCAACGAGCTTCTCTTCACTTACTAGCATTCAAATATTTCTCTTTCGCAGAATTATTCAACGAATAAATAATTTTTAGCAATAGAAAATTGAAGAAGATATGATAGAAAGATAAGAAAGTTTAGGAGGTAAATTTGATTTTAACAGAGTTAAAAGTGAGTGAATTTTTTTGACTACTTATAATGATGAAAGGTATGAAAGAATTTGAAAGGAATACAATATTTGAAAGCAGTCCACTTGCCACTAACATGATCTCACCCTCCAATTAGCTGGGCCATCTCTTTACCGTCTGATTGTTTTTATTTATTTATTTTTACCTCCACTGACTGCCAAATTGCTACAGATTTGTCGTTACCCTCTCTGATTGGTGTAACCGCTTATTCCTATAAGAGAAATTTGCACTTCTAGTCCTTTAATGATTTATAAATCTTTAATTTGTCCCTTAAATAGAGTAAATATAATTAGTCTTCAATTCATGGATTTGATCGATTTTTAGACAAAATATGTCATGTGAAAACTATTACTAGCCTCTAAGTTCTCTCATTAACAGTATAACATATTGTTTTGAGCTATTGAGCAGGGTATACATGAATCGGGTTGGTTCGATTATTATCAAAATGATTGATTCGATTTTGTTGGATTTTTCGGGTTTTCAAATTTTTTTGTTACATGAATATTATCCTTATTTTGTTAAAGTTATATATAAAGTTTTGATAAGTGAATATATGTTTAGTAAATATTGAATATGATCTATTAAAAAATTCCAACGGGAGAATTTTGTTAGTAACACATGATAGTAATTATCTTAGTCGTCTATCAATAATTTTCCGTCAATGTACGCTTTCAAGGTTAACACATGAGAGGATCCCAAATATTTTTACATTTTTTTAAAAAAAATTCAATATAAAGTCCTAAAAATATATATAAAAAATTATATATTTATATATCGATTTGGTTCGGATTTTTCTATTCAATACCAACCCAAGTCAAACCAAATCTAGTCGGGGTTTTTAATCGATCTGCTTTAATTTTTCGGTTTGGTGCGGTTTCCTAGTTTGGTTTGAACACCTCTACTCTTGAGTTCGTAGTCAATGTCTATTTATATGATAACGCTTTTGTATGGCCCAGTTGGTTTGGAGGAAACTCATCCATACAGATAACTTGGGAACGATCCTCCTCGATGTCTTTTGTGTCGACCTGTCGCACAGGGATTGTCTAGTGCGATTTACATCTCCTGTGTTGTTTGCAGGATATTACACAGTGGGATTTACCCAGTGCGCATAGAGTGCTCACCCGAATGGCAGAGGCTGTAGCTATTTAACCAAAGAATTAGATCATTTGACCAAAGCTATTTCTAGGATGAACACGGGTTACTGATAATCAAGAAAACAATATTAAATAAAGAGAAACGAGTAGTAGACAATATTGCAGAAGTATAGAAAAGCAAAGTAGATTGTATTCGGAAATCAGATGATCCTTTACAAGTTGTATTACCATCCCTTATATAGGAGATTCCTTGATATAACGTACAACTCTTGCTATGATTGCACATTAATGACTAATTATGACATTAATGGGGTGTTACAAAGGATAACAGTAATTGGGGTACAGTTACATAACGTACGAGTAATCAATTGTGGGTCCTTGAATCTGCCTGTAGCTTTGTCCAGATTCATTCTGACCGTGTCTCTTCCCTGTCTTGATCAAGTTGAGTTTTCCGTGGCTGATGGACTCGATGGTTTATTGATCCGTGCCTCTTTGTCTGTATCTCTTTATAGAATCACGTCCAGCTGTCGCGTTTCCCATGGTCCACGTATCCGGCTGGGTTGGCTAGAATCAGCTAACGTGTGAGACTCTTTTTTACCAATACAGATAGTCCCCCCACTTACCATTTATTTATCGATTAATATTTGGTAAGTGGATACGCATTTATGGCGTCATTTGTCACTTCTATTTAATGCTTAAACCACGTGTCCTTCTCAGATTGATTCTGCAGTTACTC